>JAOVVB010035838.1:0-15367 GCA_028570985.1 Heterobranchus longifilis
AACAAACAAACAAACAAACAGACAAACAAACAGACAAACAAACAAACAGACAAACTGAGGTAATAATTGTGTCCACAGTTGTTAATCCACTTCGGTCCAGATGATATGTGACCCCCAGAGAGTCCAGCGGTTTCTGGGGGTTTCTGTCCTTCCATCGATGCAGGGTTGTGGTTTTTCCAGAGTCCGTGCTCTGTGGTGGTCCAGAGAAAGTCCAAAGCTAGCATTGCTTGTTAGCCGTGTTGCATGATTGACTTTTACAGAGAGACAAAGTGAAACGCAAATAACTAAAAATCCAGCCAGGAGAGATTGACCTCGTCACAGTGATTTTATTTGTCTGATATCAAACAGATCTTCAGTCTTCAATCACACGACGTCCGTGGGGAGGAGATTCAACTTTCCTTAACCAATCCCCAGAGACTTCTGGTTAGCCCTATGCTAACTTGAATTGGAATAAAATAATGAAATTGTGTGGCTCTTCTAGATGTTATTGGACTGGATCCATCAAATTCTGATTGTGAAACGAGACATTGTGTGACGACTGTGACACTCGAAACAATGTATCCACCGATTTACAGCCGGCAGAGCCGACGCACAAGTTTCAGTAACTTTGGTTGTGATTGGTCAGTGAGTCCAGTCCTGATACACGCATGCAAGATAAATAATAAAGAGACAAACAGGGCCGGATGGCCGCCAAAAACTTTATGGATTTTAAGTGACCTTGTAAATAAACTTCTGTTAGTAGAAATGTGACTGCACGTAACTGCAGCCAGTATTTTTTTTTTGTTACATCTTTTGTTTTTTCCTAAATATACCAAGTAGTTTTGTTGCCTAAACTTAACAAAGTAGTCGATGTTAATGGCGTGTTTAAAACAGCGCCCGTCATGTGTTTAAAACGACCTTTAAATAGAACAGCAGTCATATTTCATATGATATCATACGAGCTGTTGTGCCTCCGTCTTGGAAAGATTTCATACCGACCCGGTCATGAGAATGTTTTGATGCCAGATGAATCGAAGGTCTGGACAACTGACAACTATTTCATAGGAATTATGTGACAAAATGTTGCCATTTGAAGAGCTGGTGAAGCCATGCCTTTCAGAGGGATATAATGAGAAGTAGCTCGTACTTTGGAGCTGCAAAGGGCGACGCACAATGGGCATGACATGCAGTATAACAAATCAGCACTGTTATTTGGACCTGATTATCACAGTACTGTAAGTACAAATGTGCCAAAGCAGCCTTGCCTAACAACTCTTGTTTTATTTTCTATCATTTACCTTATTTATGCAAATAATTTATTTGTAATATTTCAGCACTTATATTTGTTTGCATTCACTGTGCGATGATAAAAGGAATGCTGCCCTGGCTCTCCTCCTGCCGTCCTTTGTCCACAAAAACTCCTCTTGTCTTTTTGTTTGTGATTGTGAAACGCTAATTGACAACCTGCTGTATGTTGCCTGTGTTGTTGTCACGTACTTTGACCTGGACTCCCTCCAGCTGTGTGATCTCCATGTGAATGTGTAAATGAGGTCCTCCTAGTTGTGCTTTTCAATCAACCCCGAGCTTTGACAAACCACTCTGTAAACTGATTTTTATTCTTTTTTATTTTCCTTTTTGGTACTGTTTTTTTTTTTTTTTTTTTTTTAAAAGCAGTGGACTTGAAATCAATGATCTTTTTATGGAATGATTCAAAGATGTCAAGTGTTTTCTAAATACAATAACTGAAAAGTGGTTTGCTCTTTGTGTGTCAATTTGTATTATTGTGCGTGCGTGCGTGCGTGCGTGCGTGCAAGCGTGCGTGTGCGTGTGCGTGTGCGTGTGCGTGTGCGTGTGTGATCTTCCTGAGTACAGAAAGGGACAAATAACATGATGCAGGAAAAACAACACACAAAATAATAAATAAAAGAACAAACAACAAACAAAATAATAAATAAAAGAACAGAAGAAAATGGAAGTGGCCGTGCATTGTTCAACCCCACAACATGTATTTACAATCTCTGGGTTCTTTCCTTCCTTCTTCCTCAAATCAACATGGGTGGATTACGGACCGGGTCTACCAGGCCGGGGGCCCAAGGGCCCAGGGGGCCCCTAAGCCAGATCCTCTGCATGAAGTGTTATTAACCAAAGATTTTCTTTATTTCTAAAGAACGACAGGCTCTGCCAGTGATAAGAAATAGTGGGCGTGGTCTCGTTTGAAAGTGTAGCGAACGTCATGTGGATGAATGACAAGTTATATTTGCACAATTTGTTTACATTTTATTTTGCTGACATTAGATATCTACACAGCTAACAGCCATTAGTTAACATCACAATAATTAGTCATCTGTGGCGATCGCAAACATTAGTTGACGTTAGTTTAACTGTGGTGTCAGATCTCGTGAGAGTTCGTTGCTGAGACAGAAAAAGGTCTCGAACGAAGTTAATTTTCTTCTGATCTGTCCGTCTGACAAATTCAGATTTCAGTGTCCGAGTGTTCAGGAGACATGTGGTTTGTGAAAACTGTGCTGCTGCTGAGGACTTAGTCTTTGTATACGGGGCACACGCTCCACCACGGAGCCACCGGGGCGCCCCGACTTATTTTTAACGTAACAACTGGATCGTGCGTGATCACATGATTTACATATGAGTGATTTATTGTAACAAATACACTGGTTTAACCAAAACCACATCCTTTTTTCTAAAGGTACCAAGTTGTTTTGTTGCCTAAATCGAAACATAATGAAAGAACGTCCAAACGTTAACGGCACGTTTAAAACATTTAGAACGCATGTGAACGTAACGTTTAGGTCTGAGGAAGGAAAGCAGTCACATGGGTTGTATTTACTCTGACTATTAGGGGCGTTAATTTAGTAACTTATGAGTGGTGTTCGAGTAGGAACAAATGACAAATATGGTCGTACAGTTTGAGGACTTGTTGGAATTGAAAGACAAAATCAGAGTTCAAAAAGATCACATTTGTTAAAAAGTCTGTTAAAACTACATGTAATATTCTATATTTTTATGGTGTGTAATTGTCTCCCTCCCTCCCTCGTTCTGTTGCCTGGATCATTGCCCTTCTAAATTGCCCACACTATTGCCTCGTGCACCCCCGGCCCAATATACTCGTAAAGTGAAGGAGACGTTTCCCTGACGACTGTCGAATCACCACTCGTTAAGTTCCACTGTCGCTCACCGGGTTCCTCGCTGACGTGTTTTATGAAGCCTGCGACACACACACACACACACACACACACACTTGAACTGCAGCTCATTAGAAAATGACATACACAAAGTCAATATTTGGCTTGAACACGGTGCAAACAGATGAGACATGACAGAGGAACAATAAAAAGGCTTATACTCACTGATGTTTTTACACAATGTGGTAGTGTCATAATCACAATCTCACTTTATTTATTTGGCTTTCTGATTTTATCAAGGGAGATATTCACACATCCAATTATCTCACAGAAGATCCCACACACTCATCATGCTCAGGATCACAGTTTATTGATGACACTGAAGTTTCTGCATCTTTTTTTATTTTATCAAAGCTATATATCATTATATACTGTAGTCTATGGGACAATATAATTCAAATCCTTATTGTACTGAGATGTATTGCATTCACCAGAGAGGAAAATAATTGGAGGCCTTATCTCGAAATTATGATTTACTATCTCATAATTGTAAGAGAACTATCTCTTAATTACAGAACGTCTCTAATTATGAGATAGTAAGTCATGAGATACAGAAGTCATAATTACGAGATAAGGGCACTTTTTTTTTCCTTTGGTGAAAACAATGTGCTTCTGTATTATGGACCATAATTAAACACAGTGTTGCCAAAGCATGTGGATCAAGGTTCACAACTGAAGTATTATATTTCAGAACGAGGGATAAAACAGTTAAGTACACCACACAGGAAGATTACTATACTTAGTATAATATAAATAAAATAAATAGTAATCATTACAAATAAATAGTGACAAATGACAAGATCAGCTGTAATTTCACAGTTGAAATTAATGATGAGGACAGAGATGAGAGATACAACAAAAAACTGGAAATATGGGCCACTTGGGTCCCTCAGGATGAGTCATTGTATTGATAAAAAATGTTTTGATCTTTTATGATTTTGATTCAAGATTCTTATTTTATTTAATTTTATTTTTACGCATGCAGCCCAAAACATTTGAAATCCACCCAGCTGTAGCGTTTAAAAACACATTTCCTCCCATCATCCCCTCGATGTGACGTCCAGCAGCGAGCGAGCTCAAGCCAAGCTGGAAACCAGAAATTGAGCGGGTATGAAATTTAACATTACGCCAGCGTCGGCAGGTTAAAAGAAAATGGATTGTGGCACCAAACGACCAAAGACGGCATGACAGAGAAAATAAGAGAAAAAAAAACTAACAAAGAAAGAAAGCTCTGTATGGTTTTATCTCAAGCTTGTTAACATTTGGGTGGGATTGGTTTTGGGTTTGAAAATAGGGCCGACCTGTTGCAAATCCATCAGAGTCAGATTTGAAAAGACTTAGTTTCATGTGTTGTTTTGCTGGGATGGCCAGTAAGTATTGCATTTAGTTGTTAGAGTGTTGAATGTCTCTATGATTTCTCTCTCACTGGCAACCCTCATACTTCAGGTGGAGCCAAACCACCAGTGAATGTGATGCTGGAGAAAGTGATTTAGTGCCTCTGGATACAAAGAACACTGTTTCTGTGTACTTTAAAATGTACCACACAGTCACATCCTTTCTGATCCTAAAGAGGACACACTGCAGGTCAAATAACAGATAGATATCACCATGATTCATTAAATTACTTTTTCTGAAAGTGTATGTTTAAACATACAAATGAGGCACTGTCTCATGAAATATGTGCTAATTTGTGTACATTTGGATGAAACCAGGTTAAAGATTCTTTCATTTTGTTGACACATTAGAATCAAATGTTTTTACAGAGGGAATTGTATCTCTATAAGACACTACAGGCAAAACATCAATTTGCAATTTTGGACTATTTTGCTTCCATAACGTGTCTTCTTTCAGACTAGTGGAAAGAAAACATCCACAATACACATTTAACTGTTTATTTTACTACACTTTGTCTATTCACGTCTGTAGATTTCTCCTAAATTCCCCCAAAGTTACCATTAGATAATGCCTCATTTGCATATTTAAACATGATATTTCAGAAAACTTGTAATACAAAAAAATTATTGTCTTAATGTGGTAATCAGCTGAGGAAGTTTCATGCTGATATCTATCAGTTCACTTGTGCAAATTTAATGGAATTTTACAATATCTTTAAAGACCGTTTTCTCAAAATGAGTTTTTCTCAAACTGGGCCAGAAATCTGCACTTCAGTATACACACCAAACTTTTCACTTTGATTCCTGTCTGTATTCTGAAGGTTTTTACAGAGAGCTTTGTTCATATATCATTCACAGCCTGATTTATAAAACAAAAAACAACAAAAAATTGATTCTTTATGGCTGTTGACAGTATTTTCTGATCTATAGAGTGATAAAAAGAGATATCCTAAATCCCCCTCTGTAAAAAATATTTGACTCTAATGTGTCAACAAAATGAAACAAGAATTTTGAACCTGGCTTCATCCAATGTTCACATTTCTGTTCTGGAAATGTATGCAAATTAGCACATATTTAACAAGATAGTGCCTCATTTGCATTATTTTAACATCACATTTCAGAAAACTATTCACCTGTAGTGTCTCCCTTTAAATCAGAAAATACAAAAAAAAATCTGACGGCCCTGAGTGGCTGGTCCTGGCTTCCTCCATTCTTTTATTCCTTTTGGCCTCCAGATTCTCATAGTGTGGGTTAATTCGTGGCAGTATTTCTAAAGTAAATATTATCTTGCTTTAAAACTAACCCCCGGGTTATGGCGTCCTTTTTATATGTTGCTGGTCACATGGTTTTGTTGTGGCGGGAACATAATATATTTGGGGGCTCGTCAAACAGCTGTGCAGGCATGTGTGTGTTTAGATACATGGAGTTTTGTTGTGTCCTGCCTTTGAGCTATTGTTAGTTTTTCTCGATCGCTAAGACACTTAATGAAACTGTGATCCACTTGATCTTCATCATCATCATCATCATGAGCACAGCAGAAGTCTTCTCTTACAAATGTGTAAACATGTTTTCATTGGTTTCACACATTTTTCATGTGCTTTTTCCCAACGGTTAACGCAGATCTTAACTGTGTTAAACAAAAGGAAAACATCATTTAGAAATGACTTGCGTAAATATGAATCTCTAATGCACCTGTGTGAAACTCTGCACAATCTGAAATCAGTCCCAGACGAGGTCACATCCTGTTGTGGTCCGGCCAAAAACAATGACATGGAACAGCACAAGTACAGCTAAATGTACTTAAAGTATCAAAGTAAAATTATTCATTTTTTAAAGATTGCCCTCTGTGGCTGATACATTATCATACATTTCATAATTAGATTGATATTACTGATGTTGTTGTCATTGTCCAATCCTAACCACTAGGTGGTAGTAAGTCACAATGTTTCAGTGTATTTCATGTTTGTTGATACTTTTGCAACATGTTTCCTCTGACCTTCACATATATAAAACATACAAATAAAACACAGTTATATTAGCTGTACTTTTGCTTTATTGTTTAAGTAAATATGAAAATAAAAACTGCATTACACATGGAAAAGGTTCAAATGCAGGAAAATGCCTGTTTAAATATTATCCACGACACAAACAATGATTATTCTATTATTATTATTATCTCGTTCACACGAGCTTCAAACAACCTCAGTTACAGCGACCAGCACAAGCTCTCCAAAAGATTATCATAAAGATTAAATAGAAGTAAACATCAAAGGAAACATAGCTCCGGTTACCATGGTAATATTCAGAATATCCTCTTTACTTCCGGTATTACGGACATCGATGGTGATGAGTGAATACAAAGATCTCAAGCATCATGTGGACTGAAGTCCATCTGAAGTGTCTGCATGATCAATTCTGATGTGACCGTTCTCTCTGTCTCTCATTGTAAAGCAACGGCATACATTTCATGTCTTACCATTAAAAACTAAAAATTATTACTTATCAGCACTTAATTCAATTTTCTTTTGTGAAAATGTATTTCTAAACGATTATATATTTCTATTTATGAAATAAATATAATTTACTCTTTTATATTTATTTTTTGTACTTCTAAGCTATAACACAGGTGTGGAAATGCAAGTTACAATCTTTGTTTTTAAATATATATTTTTATGAAAATGTAGGCCCTTTAAAGTTGTGTCCCAGATTTTTGTCAACTCCGTCAGATTTCGACATCCTAAGAACCCCTGTCTCACTTCCTGGTTTCAAAAAAAGGTGGAAAAGGGTAAGGTTTCTATTTTTTATTTTGATGTCTCTGTGTCGGTGATAGCCGGAGCATCGTGTTTTCGAGTTGTCCGTCCGTCAAAGGTCAAGGTCACTGTGACCTCACATAACAGGTTTTTTTGGCCATAACTAAAGAATTCCTATGACTCAAATGACAAAGTTTCACACAAATGTCTAATAGGATAAAATTAGGACATTTTATACCCAAAGGGTCAAAGGTCAACGTCACTGTGACATCATAATGTTCAGCAAAAACACTTTTCTGGCAATTATTTAGCACCATAATTCAGGAACAGAAGGTGAGACATTTGGTCGGAGAGGCGACGTCTTCCAGCGGTCCCCATGGGACCTTACTTTGGGAAAAAATATGAACGAGAGAGAGAAATTATTTTTTGATCTTGTCTGAGTTGTGCCATGAATTACACATATGATGTTTGTCAATTTAAAAGATAATTTTGCAAGTCAAGAAAGTGGCAGTTTGTCCCAGGTTTGTCGTAGTACTGTTTGATTTTGTGTGAAACTGCTCAGTGAATTGCAGCTCTCATCTCAAACATTATGTCACCTTGCTTGCTACTTGCTAACCGCTAGCTAGCTAGCTAGCTAACTCGTGTGAGTAACATTACATCCCCGTAAGAAACACTTAGGTATCATAGCTTCAGTAAGACGTCACTTAGAGACTCCTGGATGTGTAGTCTTTCTAATTAAGTTTTCACAGTCTTACACTTTACAGTCTTATACAATAGTTTTACAACAAACTGCAACTTTCTTGACTTGCAAAATTATCTTTTAAATTGACAAACATCATTCATGGCACAACTCAAATGGGATCAAAAAATGTGTCTCTTGCCATTCACTACCGTTCATATTTTTTCTGAAATAAGGTCCCATGGTGGTCCACTGGAAGGGGCGGGACTTTGCCTCTCTAATCTTGAAACTGTGCTGATTGTTTAGATCTTCTGTGCTGCTGGGTTACACGTGTGTGACACATCCATGTTTCACCAAAAATACACGGAATACCTTTTTATTAAATTCTGTCTTCACTACATGGACAGACCTGGATGTAAACTGCAACTTGACTGGCGGAGGCATACTAATTCTAGTTTTTTTTGTTGCTATGGGTGCCATTCAACTAATGACCTGCAGGAAACTGATCGAGGTCCGCCATCACTGAGGATGTTCCCTTAAAGAAGATACATGAGCCTAGATGCTCACTTTCAGGTTCATACTTGTATTTTGAGTTTCTCCCAGAACATGGTTACATGCTTTACAGATCCCCTCCACTCAAAAATGTGTTTTTCACATGTGTATGTCCCCTAAAATGTCTGACCTTGACTATACTGACTTCTGTGCAAAGTTTGAGAGGCGTTTTCACATTCCTCTACTGAAGGTGAAGATGTCTGTGAACTTTACTGAAATTTGAGATTAAATCCCCCCCAGGCACGCTTGATTAAGATACGTCACTAATCCGTAAACCAATCAAAAGAAACCTGAAACCTGAAACCTCCAAAGCGGAGCAGACTGTCAGTACAGAGAGCGTAAAGACACCGTCATCGTAGTTTTGTCAGCCGCTGCCAGTTACAAGAAAACAAGAGAACAAACAGAAACAAATAAAAGATGATAACTACACTTATCACTCTGACAGGAATCATCGGCTGTCCTCTTCCCTCCCTCGAGGACATCGCTGATGCTCGCTACCCTTCCAGAGCGAGAAACACTGCAAAGGACTCTTCCCATCCAGGTCATGGTCTGTTTGACCTCTTGCCCTCGGGGAGGCGACACAGATCATTAAAACACGTACCAACAGACTACTGAACAGTTTCTTCCCCAAAGACATTCAGTCACTTAACAAAATACAGTGACTCATTAACCTATTGAAATATTTTAACAAAGATGTGCAGTATTTGATTAGCTGTGCAATATTGCTCAGGGATAGTGCAATGATGTTTCAAGGATGTTTTTTTAATGTTTTGAACGAGTGATCTGAGAGTGTTTTTATATTATTTTATATTACTGTGATGACCAATTGTGTTGTATCTTGAATACAATGACAATAAAGGCATTTAATCTAATAGGACAAAGGCTTTCAACTGTGGAGGCCAGAGATGCAATTTCATATTGCAGTTTAGTGGATTGCTTGGACATGATGTCATTGTGCCTGGGTGCACGATGTGGACAGAGGCCTGGATGTCTAGGAGAGCTGGGATCAGTTCTATGAAATCAGCGGTTTTGCCACCAGAGAGACAATATGTAGTTGCACCAGGAAGCCATATGAATCTGATAATAGAGTCCCCAACAATGAAGATTGCAGAATTCCTAAAGTCAAACATGTCCTTGGTTTTAACTACATTCAATTAATCTCGCAACAACAAACATTTAGGATGGACAAATAAAGTGCTGAGACGTGCAACCTGCTGCTGGTCGCCACATGAGCAGTGTCCTGACAGGATGTAGACTGTAGTGACTAGGGTCGGGTACCGAACTCTGTACTTTTAATGGTACTGACCGAATTATGTATTATGTATCGATTCATGTTAAATCAGACCGTGCCAAATTTTGGTACCTGAGTGTGTCTCCTCCTCCCTACACACACAAACATTGCGGACAGCAGAGCAGTTTAAGTCACAGTGAGTCAGCCGAAAGCAGTCACACTTGTGGTTACACTTTATATTTATAATATAACATTAATGGTATGCTGGAAGCAGATTAACACTTTCACTTTCACTTTCCTCCCAGACACAAACAGAGCGCTCTCTATGCCCTGGTGACGGACTGACAGGCTGCAGGTTGCAGGTCGTGTCTGAAGGTAACTATAGATTTGCGAAAGTTTCGCAAAATAATGTTAGGCATTAACCTTGAATAGTTAAGGCTAGATTGGAAGCCATACCATCAAATGATATGGTTAGGTGGTCGGGAAATTAGTCTAGAGTTTTTGCCAAGTGTTACCTTCTAGACACGGCCAGGTTATAGGGACAGGTTAGGAAGGGAGACGGAGGTAGGGAGTGGTTTTACATTTAAAAAATAAATAAATAAATAAATAAATAAATGAAATGTATGACACAGGGCTATACTTTCCACTGTAATTAATTATCTGGGAATGGTCACCTACATCAGTGTCATGTGAAAGGACAGTGGTGCGGGATGGCGTGACTGAAAACAAGGTAAGAATGTTCTTAATCAAACGCCTGACATCTTCCTGAGCCAATTTGGTTCAAACACTCTCTGAGACCATTTTGGCTAGAACTAGCGGTGTCAGATAGAAATCTTTCTTTGAGCAGCTGTAACGGATCACACACGGTGTGTCCAAACACGAGCTCCGCCGGACTGGAACGGTGGATTCCTGGACACTTTGTCTCGCAGCCAGAAGGAGTGGTAAACTCTCATCCCACTCTTTTCCTGTCTCAAGATGTTTGAGTGTGCCCTGGGACTGGGGATGATATGCACTGGATTTTTGGTGTCTTATGGACTGCGAGGCTATAACTTGGGTGAACAGCTTTGACATAAACTTAGATCCTTGTTCTGTCTAAACCAGGGGTGTCAGACTCATTTTAGTTAACGGGCCACATACCGCCCAATTTGATCTCAAGTGGGCCGGGCCAGTAAAACCACTCCAGCAAGATCCAGCATCCTATCTGCCGCAGAGTTTCTCGTCAGGCTGATGTTGGTAAAAGACTGTCACTTGTCTGGGCACACGATTTCTGCAGCTTTCAATCTACATGTCTTTACAAACTCACCCTCAGAGGATTGTGGATTTGATGCTATTTCGTTAGCAATAAAGCTAACTTTCACAGCTGCATCGCTGATCTCTCGGCTATGACTAAAACAGACTGCTGTTTCCTCAACCTGCCAACAATTCATCTATATTTTCTGTTCTCATTTGTGTTTGTGAGTTCTTGTAGTTTTCTCTGAACACACTGAGCACACTGGCTTCTTATTTACCTCTGAGAAAAATAGGAACTGGTCCATTTTTCTTGGAAAACTCTGTGTCCACTTTCTCCTTTTTTACAAAGAAAAAAGAAAAGTTGTGTCACGTAGCCTGTATGTAAGCATCTATAACAGCGTATCCAGCATAGGGCCTGCTACTTTTTAGGACAGCATGACCACCAGTGGACAAATAGGAATAGCATTGCATCTAAAAAAAAATTTGAATTAATTACTTCTTTGCAATTTTCACACTTTGCACAGTCATCCAGTGGGCCAGATTGGACCCTTTGGCGGGCCAGTTCTGGCCCCCGGGCCGCATGTTTGACACCCCTGATATACATTGTGATGAACATGGACATGAACTATTCAGGAAGGTCACTGAATAGAAGTTTTGAATCCAGCTGCACTCTCAGTCTCTTTTATTGAGATCGGTATCAGAACAACTCTAATGGAAATCAGTCTCACTGGATCAGTAGTCTGTAAAATAAATGCTCGATGTCGTCAAAAGCATCACATGTTGCTGTGTAGCTCGACTAAGGAGGAGGGACGTGTGTGTCCTCAGGTTTGCGTATGATGGTCTGAAGAGGCAGAGGTTGACTCAGCCAATGGTGAAGGACGATTCAGGTCAGCTGACCGTGACCACCTGGGAGGACGCTCTCACTCGTGTTGCTGGAGCAGTAAGTTTGCATGTGCCTGTTTATTTCTCTCTCTGTGCTTATTGTATGTCGGCCTGCCACGGTGGTCTGTGTTACCGGGGTTACACGCTGTTTGGATTACCAGAGATGGGCAGAATTTTAATTAAATATATTTGAAATACGTATTTAATTACTTTTGAGTATTTCTTTATTTGTATTTTGCAGGACAGAAAAAAATAAGATGTAATTTGTAACAAAATACCTTTAGAGCTTGAATTTGTGTATTTAAAATACATTATTTAATATGTCATTTTATTTTCAAATTAAACACATTTTTATCTCCAGGTTAAAAGTAATAATCTGGAAGATAGCACGCACCTTTTTAGGACATTTCATGTGTCGTGTTTACGCATTTTAAGCTTTTCGAATGTCATTAAACGCCCCGTTCTCGTTCCCAACTCGTCACATACGGACGCTTCAGGAACTCTTGACGTCACTTTTACACGTGAAACTGTGACGCTTCACTGCGGTCGCAGTTTTAAACACGTGGTTAACGTTGTGAATTTTAGGAAAACATCAAGATTAGGTGAAAATAAGTACGTTTGTTGTGTAAATGAAGTTGCGTAAGTTACTGTCGTCTTTTGGTTTCACACGGGACATGGACAGCGGTCTCCTGGGTGAAAGTCCTGTGTTTGTTTCAGAGCATGTGAGCAGTGAGAATGTCCGCTCGCTCTAAAAAAGGAAAAAAGCTGCGTTGTATTTATCAGATGAAGACACCCTCCCTCCCTCCATGCTGCACCAGTGCCCGGATCTCCTCGTCCACCGGAGGCCCGCAGTGCTCCGGGCGGGAGGGAGCACGTAGTTCATCTCAATGTACAACGTGAGCCTGGGTCGGGCTTCGAAATCATAGTGTGAGCAGGAGATAAATCTCTGCACTTTATTCAAAATCCTCTGCTCGCTCTGCTCACCTGCTCTGATTTGTTAATCGATTTTATCGTGAATCTCGATAAAAACACTCACAATGAGTTGATCGTGGTGAATTTCCATTATTGGGATAATCTTGAATATTTTCAATATCCTCATGAATTGACTGCAGTTTCCTACAGTATCCTATCTGTGATGGAATAACAATTTCAAAGTTTCTTTAAAAAGCTGTAACTAGAAAATCGTAATCTTTCGAGAAAAAAAGTCTTTACAAAACCTCCCACAAAAAAAAAACTGTGAGGTTTAGAGAAAAAAGTCCCAACAAAGCAACGTTTTGCCGTTTTAAAGAGTTTTAAGCATATTTCGTTGATTATCGGGATAATATTGTGAATCGAAATTATTTTGGCCAGAATAATCGTGACATGAAATTTTGATATCGTCCCACGCCTCCCCAACCACTCCTCACAACACGGACTTTCTCACTCTTCATACTACGTCACCTGATCTGCCGCAGATGGGTTTGCATTGGATTGAGTTGAAAGCACGGTGCGACGAAATGCCATGAAATGACATGCAGAAAGTAAACAATTGTGTTGTGTGTGTGCGTGTGCGTGTGCGTGTGCGTGTGCGTGTGCGTGTGCGTGTGTGTGTGTGTGTAGTTGCAGAGCGTGCAGGGCGGTGAGGTCGCAGCCATCGCAGGAGGCATGGCTGACGCTGAAGCTCTGGTCTCCCTCAAAGACCTCCTCAACAGACTCGACTCAGAAAACCTCTGCACTGAGGAGCTCTTCCCGATGGCGGGGGCCGGGTAAGACCGCGCGTGTCTGTGATGGTTTAAAGTCCAAATAAGTACATGTAATGTACGGGGTCGCCACAGTCTCTTTAGTTGTGCAGCAGACAACCTGTTTCTCTCTGCAGCACTGACCTGCGCTCCAACTACCTGCTGAACTCTCGCATCGCCGGCATCGAGGACTGCGACCTGCTGCTGCTCGTAGGGACCAACCCGCGCTACGAAGCCCCGCTGTTCAACGCCCGAATCCGCAAGAGGTAAACATCATGTAAACATCATGCATCACTGTAAGGCATCGGACGATATCGACATTTCACGATTATCCTGGCCAAAATGATTCACGATATTATCCTGATAATCTGTCTTAAAAAGGCACTAAAACACACTTTTTTTCTCTCTAAACACTACAACTTTTTTTTTTTCAAAGTTTTTTTTCGAAACATTAAGACATTTTTCTCGAAACATTACGACTATTTTCTCTAAACTTTAAGAGTTTTTCCTCAAAATTGTGAGGTTTTTTTTCTCGAAAAATTGTGACTTTTTTCTCAAAACATTACAGCTTTTTTAAGAAATAAATATTGTTATTGTGTATTGCAATTCATGATAAAAATCGATCATTGTCCCTTATCTAATCACTCTTTGCGTTTATTGTTTAAATTGTCCTCCTGGAAACAGTTTTGTTGCTGTAAAAATTGATTTTATACATTATCCATTCTACTATTTTTCCTGTCTTTGTTTTCACTGGCACCATCGTCATCTTTGACCCCAAAAATAATCTTTAAAAAAAAAAAGATTACTGCTAGTTTTTTATATGTATCCCACAGTATGTTAAGTTTCTTTATAGACTTTGAAAAGCGCTGTATAAGTTTAATGTATTATTATTATTACTGGATAAAAACAAAGCTGTGTAATCGATGTTACTTGCCTCCCTCTGTACTTTTCCTCCTCTGTCAGCTGGCTCCATAACGAGCTGCGTGTGGCCATGGTGGGTCACAATGTTGATCTGAGCTTCTCATACGACCATCTGGGAGAGGAGACGTCCGTTCTGAAGGAGCTGGCTGACGGCACGCACCCCTTCTGCCAGGTAACGGACTCCTCACGTTTTTGGCAGATTAATTTCCGGCAACTTGTACTTGAATCTCTCCTCTCTCTCCTCTCCGTCTCCAGGTCCTGTCGGCCGCTAAGCGTCCGGTAGTGGTCGTGGGTAGCAGCGCTCTGCAGAGAGAAGACGGAGCCGCCATTTTGAGCGCCGTGTCCACCATCGCTCAGAACGCCAGAACCAGCAGCGGAGTAGAAGCGGGGTGGAAAGTCCTCAATGTCCTGCACAGGTACAACCGGTGGTTAGGGCCGGGCCATACGGCCAAAATCTTCTATCCCGATGTAGGTCATTTCATATCTCCATAATGATTTATTTAGCTCGTTTTCTGGTAATTTAATACATTATTTAACCTTTATTTAACCAGGAGAGTCCCATTGGGAGATCTGACCACGACAGGCAGCAGCAGCATGAAAAACAAACACACAGAAAACACAAAACAGACTAAATTAAAATAAACTAACAAACAGGCATAGAACTCACATTTCAAAAGGACAAATAAGAGAATCAGTTACATCACCAGGTAATTTTAAAAACATCGACATCTTAATGAGTCTGCCTCTAATTATGTCATTTCCTGTATCTGTGTCACGTGTGTTTAGTTACGGCCCCGCCTCTTTAGGAGATCAGCAGCCGTTGTGAGTGTA
>JAOVVB010035846.1:0-15366 GCA_028570985.1 Heterobranchus longifilis
ACACACACACACACACACACACACAGGATGCCTGTTTGCAGCATATAAACAGGCTCGGGAGGGAGACACCTGTCTCTCCGTCCTCTCTGTTCATATCCTGCTGTGGTGAAGGTGATGAAAATGAATAATATATTTGCAGTGCAGGACTGCGGAGTGGAAGGATTATCTCCTATATTACAGGAAAAGCTTAAAGCGAGCGTATTGAGCTGCAGCAGCTGCTGGAAGACTGAGTGCGAAGTAGCAAGAAGAGAGAGGACTCTGTTGTAGCTCAGACAAACTGCAGATCAATATTTGTCTCATCAGGTTATTTCTCTCACATTGTCTTTTTAACTCTTTCACAGGGGAATGCGACGCTACATCTCTACCCTCACTTTCGACCACTCCTCGAGTTCAAAGGTAAGCCTTTTTTTTCTTGTTTTAGCATCAGCAATGGGTTTCTGAAAAGTATACTCTTAAGAGTATTTGCCATGGTTGTTCTGATAATGTATATGCCATGCTGCTCCACTGCACTTATCCTTTACTGAAAGCCATTTTAATGTTCCTAAATTAACCATTACGTGTACATTTTGCTCCGTTCCTAATGAGATGCACCATGTAACAGAGACATTTCTAAATATCTCACATAATACAACAGTTTAGTACATGTTTTATGTAATCCTTGTGAGGATAATAACTTAAATCTAGCGGTGATGCATCTCCTTGCCTTTGATACTGAAACTAGCATAATATATTCCCTCCTTTTGTGCGATGATAAGATCAGCACTGCAGTCTAAGTGCACAACACATGCTCATTAACTTCTCCCTAATGCTTAAAAAATCGAATTAATATCATCACTTTTGTAGTATATGCAAAGGAGAAATGCATAGGATTGTGTTTTTTATTGATTATTTTCCCTCTGCTGGCATCACGATGGAAAACATCAAAGAGAGGATAAAGTGTTAAAATATGCTGGAACAGCAGGCAGAAGCAGCATTAGGAATAGTGAGCAGGAGATGAATGTAATCATGAGCTGCAGCCAGAGAGATTGGTTCCCTTTGAGGTTTAAGATAGTGCTCTGCTGTGCGGCCCATTTCCTGCTGGGAACTATTAAAGTTAATCTAAGCGTACGTTACTGACTCGCCGCAAGTTCAGAAGTTGAGAGTTTTGCTATTTAAGATAAAGCAACATTTCATCTGTAGCATCGAATGAAACTCTGGCTGTTTTAATCCCGTGTGTTGCTCATGAAAGTTGTTATTACGTTTCTGGTTATCACACGTAAGTCTTTTGTGATTTCACCTTGATGACTCAACGCTGAGTCACATCTTTGACGTATGAAGTTTTCTTTATGAATCACACCACACTTCTGTTCCCCACTCTCACTACATTTGTGCCGTTTGTTTCTGAGATAGTCGAGATCACTCTCACGTTGAAAGAAAGAGACGCAATTAGCGGCATATTGTTTTAAGACAATTGATCTCAGCTCTCTGGATGTCGAGGTGGTCGTGCAGAAAGTCTGGGTGTGCCTGCTCGTCTGAGTGGGAGCATCACAGTGTGGTGAAGGGGAGGGGAGGGTGGTAATGTATGTGCGTGCGTTTGACAGTGAGTGTGTGCAGAGAGCGAGGGTTCACTGGGTGCGGACCGGAGCGCTCACGGTATGGCTTGTGAGTCACACGCCCCATCGACAGCAGTGCAGTGGAGTCAGGAGGAGCTGCTGAGAAATGTCACAGCCATTAGAGACGGCACAGCCCAGCAGCAGCAGCAGCTCCGCTCTGCAGGCAACACCAACGATCTGCTGCTGGAATACAAGCTGGCTTTTTATTTAAACTTCACCGCCGTTTCTGGAAATGCACTATATATCAGGCGTTTGTTTACATGTCACGGCGACTGAGGATGACTCATCAGAAAAGCACCATATGTCCTTATGTGGGAGTAGCTGCTGATTGTACAGTTTGGTCTCCTGTGGGATATGCTTGGAGATACTTCTTAATGTTGTTTTAGACTTACATGAAGGATGTTGTCTTTTTGTCTTTATCTTATCAACCTGTTGTCAAGAGTTTTTGACTGCATGCTGCATAGACTGTTTTCAAATGAATCTATAATGTTAGACAGCAAAGATTTTTGGCCGTGTTGTTTGCTCATTTTCCTTCAGATACATTTGCACTGCGTCTGGTTTGACCTGTTTAGTCCAACAAGTTCTTTTTTAGTCTTGCTCGATGCAGCATGATTGCAGCCTTTGCCCTTTTCCTCGTGCATGCACAGGATCTCCAGTGTAGCCTTCTCAGTTACAGTCACTTGAGGAACTTAGCACCCATCGGCGAGTATCGCTCTCGTTTCCTTTTCACCTTTCGGGAGACTCAGAGGACTTTTAGAGTGGACAAATATGTCTGTATCGAGGCTATTTGATACACTTATTTTTACTTGCATAATTGCTGTTTTTGTCAATGCAACGATTCATGCATGTTTAAGGGAAGTATAGACCAGCAGCCATATATAGAGATCTAACATGAAGCTATATGTGATAATATCTTCACATATATGATGTTTTTCCTACGAGTCATCCTGTCACCTTGGGCATGACAGTAATGGCTCGATATTGCAAGGCTGTGGGAATACACTTCTAAGACGCGTGATAGGAGGCAGATGCATTGATACTGTGTGGCCGTGCTGATGTAAGAGAAACATAAGGGAATGCTAATGTGCCACAGCAGCAGTGGCCCTGCTCGCTGCAGCACAACGATGGGATTTGTGCTGGCTGTTAACACCTGCCTCTTCCTATGAAACAGCCTCAGTGTCGTCCCAGGCCTGTGTGTGTGTGTGTGTGTGTGTGTGTGGCGGGAGGATGGGGCGGTGGGTGGGGTCATTTTGTCAATAGTGTCTAAATAGTAATCCTGTTCTGGTGCTCAGAGTCAGGGTTTTGAGGGGGACTCATGTGTGGTGGTGGTTGTGGCGGAGTATCGTAACCTCACAGCGCGTTGCCTCACAGTCGTTCTTCACTGGCTAGCTTTATGTCACACGCCCCACGCTAAAGCTGCCAGTTGAAGAGCTGTTGTGTGTAACCATGACAACAGACAGGGGACGGTGAGAAAACCGAGACCTAACAAAAATGCTTTCATGTGTTAAAATTGAATTATCTGTGAGGGTGTGGCCCGTTGTTTGAGTTGAACCAGAATGTATTGACGCACGTGTGCAGACGACATACATCTTTATCCAGATCATCCTGTACATTCTTTTTGCAATTCAATTACAAATGCACAATTCTTCCAAAAGAACAAAAAAAGTTGCTGCGTTCTTGATCTTTAATGTCACCGACCTCCCTCAGGTTTCCAAGTATTGACCGCACTGCGGCTTCCACTAGCACATTATAATATAGTCATTAGAGGTGACAGCTTCCTGCAGGGACTCAACTTTTTTATGTATCCTGAAGGAAACACCTGTACACACACAGCGTTTGTATATTCCAGGTGTTATGGACTATCTGTCTGCTGAGATCTCTACCTCCAAGCAGAAGAAGTTCAGTCTGGTGACATTTGTGGACACGCCGGGTTTGGTGGACGGAGACATGGTCTACCCCTTCGATGTCAACAGCGCCATCACCTGGTTGGGTATGTCTTTGCAGTTTTACATTTTACTTTCTACTCTAAAGCGGTTGTGTTTCTTTAATGGCTGTCGTTTTGTTTGTGTGCAGGAGAACAGGCTGACCTGGTATTCGTGTTCTTCGACCCGATGGGCCAGGCGCTCTGCAAACGCACGCTCAACATCGTGGAGAAGCTGAGTGAGAAATGCGGAGACAAAGTGTTGTTCTACCTCAGCAAGGCAGACGAAGCTGGGAAGGAGACAGACAGACAGGTAAGTTCACTTAATATGTGGCTTTTTTCTATTTCAATAGATTTGTAGCCAATCATAAAAAAATTACTTACATTATATGTTTCATTTCTGCAGAGGGTGATGATGCAGATAGTCCAGGAGCTGTGTCGCCGTCCAGGTCTCAACAAATGTGGTTTTGAGATGCCGACAATATACATCCCCAACCCACAGAGGGTAAGACTGTTTGCTTGATAAATTCCTGTGACGGCCAATTAAACGAGCAGTGTGCAGGATTTACGGGAATCTATTGGCAGAAATGGAATATAATATTCAGAATGTGTAAGAATTCAATATGTTTTCATTAGTGTATCATCACCTGAATCGAAGAATCATTGTGTTTTTGTTAGCTTAGAATGAGCCCTTCATATCTACATCGGGAGCCCACCATGTTGCACTGGCATGTTTCTACAGTAGCCCAGAACGGACAAACTAAACACTGGCTCTAGAGAGGGCCTTTCGTGTTTTTATGTAGTAGGCATGATGGTGTTTTCACTGTAGGTTCTCTGCATGCTTGGAAAGGGAGGGGTGCAATATGAAACCTCACCGCTAGATGCCACTAAATCACACTGCTCCTTTAACAGGATGTAGTTTCTAATATTTTGAAAATAAAATTTTAGTTCTTACAGTGAATTTTACAAACTCAAAACAACATTAACCGTCCACTTACCTAAATCATGCATCTGCAGATCTGATCTCGGGTCTGAATTTAAAGCTCTCTGCTATCCTCTGGGGGTTGAAGAGCCATTGATTATCCTTGAATGTAAATTCTCCGCTTCAGGTTTCCGGGTGGCTCTTGACGGCTAGAACAGGATGATTCATTTTGCAATCCGATTACTGAGAGAGTTATCCACAGAGGTGGGGGATGGGGGGGGTTTCCTGAGTTATTGCCACACCATCCTGTGCTCCACAACCACAAAGCTCTACTCCACACGGTAGATTTGTGGACACCTCCCGACCTCCAATTTATTTCCGCTGAGCAAGTGTAGCTTCACTTCCTGTTAAGTGCACATGGCTGTCCGTCAAAATACCCTCAGGATTTGTCGTCCAGAAATGTCTTTGAGATGCACAGCTGTACATGTTTGTACAACTATTCAAAAACGGATGCACTGATGAGCTTTTGTCTTGTTCAGCCGAGCCGCTGTGTGAACCAGATCGACGGGGTGTGTCAGACCATCGAGAAGACCATCAACCAGGCCGTTCAGAAGACTTTGGATCAGCTGGAGAAAGACTGCGATCTTATTTGTTCCACCATCAGCAGCAGACTCCAGCAGGACAGGTTTATCCTCTCCACCTACAGCGCAGCATGTGTTCCCGTGTTTGAACCGTCGCTATTTAATCTATTCTAATTTACGCTGATGTAAAATGACAGGTGGCATCTCAGAGCAAATAAACCATATCAAATGTGTATACACGGAGGAGATAAGAGTCACCCGGATATTATTATCTGCTGCAGAAAATGTGATGTTAAAACCAGATTTCCTCCGTGTGCACGCAGGGCTGATGTGACTCACAACAAAAGCGTCCGTCTTCACTCGTTCTTGTGTGGCGCTCTGGGTGTTTTCCTTCCCGCCCTCTTCATCCTCAGTTTCATTGTGAACACCTTCGCCAAAGAGCAGCTGGACGAGCTGCTGGGTGAAGGGCCGGCTCGGACCCTCTCCGTCTTCACAGTGAGTCCTGAGAGTCACACAGGCAACATTTGTACAAATACAAAAAATAACATTGTAATAAAATATAATTTAACTCCATATTTTTTGCTAAATTGTGCTCTTGTTTCTCTGAATGTCTCGTGTCTCACAGGGAATAGTGATATATTTATGGGACTGGATACCAGAAGATGGACAAGTAGTGTTTGTCATCATTTTTGGAGCTTCTTGCTACTTCCTGCTTTTCCTAGCAAAGTATTTTGCAGGGTGAGTATTACGAATATACAATATTATAACAAATATGAATCAATTAGCAGATCAACTGAAAATTAATCTGAAAATGATAATCGATTATTTAAGTAATTTCTTCCAAAAAAGGGCCACAAATGAATTGGTTTCAGGTTTTCTGATTTTATATCAGTTTAATATCTTTGGGTGTTTGGACTGTTGATCAGACATTTAAAGACATTCTGATGGACATCGTTCACTATTTTCAGATTTGTTTGTAGAACAAACGATTAATTAAGAATGATATTAGTTGTAAATTGCAGGCTCACATCCACGCACGTCTGTTTGCTTCAGAAGGGAACCAGGGTACTTAACATAATAACTTTAACCCTCAGAGAAATGTTTAAATAAAGTAGAGCATCAAATATACATCAAATATACGCACACACACACACACACAGAGATTATTGAAACTCTGAAAGAACATTGTTGTGATTTTTTCAGCCGAGGGAATAAGACTCTGACGAAGAAGGAGAAGAGGACGATGGCAGAGTACAGTGATTATATCCAGGATATCGTCAAAACTAAGAAGGTTAGATTCTATTTTCTTTCAGTTTCTTGTGAATCCCTTGAAAGGAAATTTGCAGACTCGTTAGCAATAAAACTTCTATGTAGAGAATCATTACAGAATGTAAATACCAGGGGTGTAACAATACATCGATCTGGATCAATACATCGATTCAGTGATCAGCGATTCAATATCCTCGATGCAAAGTGAAAACATCGATACATATCATCATCTTTAAGATATGCCTTTATTTTATCATTCAAAGTTCATCAAGGGCTCTTTAAGTTAACTTGATAAAACACATTTGCATTTAAACAGGTCTATTTGTATAAAATATAAAAAGAATAGATTATTTTTCATTTAAATATCTGGAAGAGCTCAGTAATAAAATTGTCAAATCATATTTCTGTTGTTTTTTGTGAGTTGATAAGTGTAACTGATTGTGACTGTCATACCGATCGCAGACCCCTGAACTGAAATCGTATCGTGGCAGACTTTGTGACATCAGCAAATATTGTATCGTTGTCAAAGAATCAGTGTATCTTATTGTGATAAAACTAGTAAATACACTGAATGACATCAGAATTTTAAATCTCACACAGTTAATTTTACTCCACAGGGGAAATTGTATGAATGGTACCTCCAGCAGTGTGCAGCAGAATATGACCTCTGACCCCGGGGAAGCTGAAGACACGTGTGTCGGCATATTGCTACAGGAGTTTTGTGAAAAGCGGCTCATCTGCCACGGTGCATCATTGGGGGTTTATAGTGGAATCAGTGGGACTTTATCCACCAAATGATCAGGTTTGTCTCGTCTCTCCTCTCAGTGCAGCAGATATCACTGCCGACGTTCATCATCTCAAGAGCTTCGATTAAAGATTAAGTGCCTTTATTAGTCAGTACAGGAGAGGCTCTGATTGTAGAATTTCAGAATGTGAATAGATTTTTTTTCCAGCTTTTGTAGTACATAAAAGTTGATGCCAGATAAAAGTGTTTACAACCTTTTTTAAATTTCTTCATGAGTAACTTGCAGCTGCTTTCTGCCGTGAAAAGGAGTTTTTACGATGCCCTTGTTCTCAATGTTCTCATGAAATCTCACAGCAGCACCGTCCTGAAGTCTGTCATGTCGTCTTTACAAAGTACCAGGATATCCTACACTTGAGTTTGACTCTTAGCAATACTACAATAAGCAATGCTGTGATAACACTTGGGCATTATGGACATTTTATACCAATAAGACTGCAAGCTCTCTCCTGAATCCAAAGCCTCTCTGTCCTGCTGTTAGATGTTTTTGTGTGATTTGTGCAGCCATCAGATATTTTCAGAGATAAATCATTATCATGTGATAGTATTTACATAAATCACAGTCAAGGCCTGTGATTTACAGTAGGTATTAAAACAGTAGAGATGCACCGTTTTCAATTTTCTTGGCTGATTTCGTTTGCCAATTTGTTGAAGAGTCTGACCTGCCGATTCCGATTTTCTTTATAAAAACTATAATTGATAGCCTACACAAACATTTTAGGAAATTTTCTGTCATGGAAACTTGAAATTCAGTTGTCTGTTCATAATAAAACATTGACTTCCATTTTCTCCACAACCTTCTCTCACTCAAACAAATATAAAAGTGCTCCGGGTTACTGGATAAATAAAATGAATTGCAGTATATCCCACTTTATATAACATGTTTTACTTTCCCAGAAGAAAACGGGTGCAACATATCCATGTCAGCACTGCGCGATGTAAAACCATCATGTGGCACATAATTAAATTTGACCAGCAAAAAAATCAGATGTATGAGACTGATCTCGGCCGATCAGCTGAGAATCTGCTATTTTTGACCGCCGGCCAATTAATCGGTGCGTCTCTATACAGCAGTATGGTAAAAGTCTGTCACTGCACTGATGTGTCTCCTCGTTGTTAATGAACCCTTCATGTTGTCTGTAGATCTGTGTAACTCAATTCTAGTTTTATGACTACAACACTCCAGTGTTTGTAGATATTGTGTATTTATTATTAGTCTTCAAGGTGCTTTTTACCCAAATAATGTAGAAAAACCTCTATGGGCTGTTTGCAATATCATTGTGAACACTGTCAGTTTGAATTGTGTGTGTTAGATGCCCCTCAGGTATCCTCCTCATTAGGGAAAATCTTTTGTTTTGAGATATTACATTTATAAATATGTGAGAATTTATCTATTCTGTGTAATTTTTCCAAAATGTATTTTTACTGTATGAAACCGAGGCTCAACTATACTAGACATGTTTTTTTTTAAAGTAATCTCGACTCAAAGAATGCAACTTGTCATAAACCTGCAAACTATGCTCCGTAACTTCCTTGAAAATTATTAAACATTTTCAATTTACTGACTATTTACTGTCTTCCTGAAGAATGCACACATAAACAACAGGCGGAGTAACATGCAGAATGAGATGTTTTGTAAAGCAGTGAGTAGTTACTGTTGGAAGACTTTTATTTCAAAGTTTAGTTATAAAAATGCCGTTCCCGGCTTCTCTGTAGGAAGAACGATGCTTTTTTAAAACGCTGAGTTGACTTGTGTGTCAGGGATTACATCATCAGGATGTAATCAAGCATCCGCTTTATACCCATTACAAGCAGCTCTGCATGAACATGAGAGAACCGGTGAAATTACAATAACTGGGAAAAACAAATATTAAAGCAACAAATTAATTTCTGCTTATTTTGCCTGTAAGACCAGGCGACAAACCTCAGTTCCCTGAGTTAGTAACAAAGAATATCCAAATGGAAAATAACCTTAAACTACTATTGGATTTACCTAAATGGGTGATATCTATTTGTTAGAAAATACATGAATCTATTGTGCAAGCTCTAGTGTGTGATCAAAGTATGATTTGAATTTCATTAGTGCAATCTACTATAGTAGCAAGGCAACCAATACAACAATGTTGTAATTCTAGAAATTGTCATTTATTATGAATTAAAGCTGCATGTATGTGTGTGTGTTAGTGAGTCTGGTAAAGCTGCATTCAGGGTTCTTCTGCAGTTTGTTTTTAGCAAATTTAAGCTTTGTTTGCTGATGCATCTAGATTGAAAACTCTCTGTTTAGGGACTTCTATTATAACTCCTATTATAGTAAATTATAGCATGCAGATCTAAGGCATGTATGCGAGCATACAACCAAAGCTGTTATTTAAAACTTAGAAAAATTCTGTTCAAATTGTATGTTCTTATTTTGTTACAGTGCATTCAGGATTATAGCTATATACAATGTTATTTGTACAAAACAAAAATGCCAATGCCCATCCCTGGCTTCTTATAAACAAAGTGTACAGGTAGATACATCTTGCAGCAGCACAGAGGCTGAATCCAATATTGCTTTGTTTGTGAAACGTTACAACATTAATGTCATAAAAGACCCGCCAACACAGCGATTCAGTGTATTCAGACCGTGTATGGCTCCGTTTGTCACGTTAAAGTGTCTCTCAGGAACAAAAGCAAGTTTCAGTGTCATCCTCAGGGAAGTGTGTCTCCAACAGACACGGTCTTGTCCCCAGTGTGTGTGTGTGTGTGTGTGTGTTTGTGTGTGTGTGTGTGTGTCCAGACCGGGATAGCTGCTCAGTGTCTCAGCACCATAAGTGTCCATATTGAGGCGTCCAGTGGACGTTGGGTCTGTCCTTCAGATGTGAAGTCATTGAGAGCCTTTGTCAATCAGCCAAGAGATGTCTCCAGTCCTGCAAACCCCAAAAAACAGCTGTGAGATGCACGCATGTGCACACACACGCACACACATACATTTATCAAGTTGATTGCTCCCTACACATGGTTAATATGAATGAAATGGAAAATAGAAAAAGCTCATATTTGTCCGTACTTGCCAAGCCGTGCTAACATCCTTCAAATTTTGAGTTTGCATTAAATGAAAGACACGAGAGACATGAGGAACACTACAGTGAAAAACACAGCGACAAAACAGGAAGACACGCATGCAATTATAATAAAGTAATACGGAAACATGATATCAGTGTAATAACACTTTATGTTACAGGTCCAGTTTGTTAATAATAAACACATTTAATAATGTTCCTGGAAAGGAATCAAATGTCATTTGATACTAATTACAGGGGTAATTAATTAATTAAGGAAATGCATTCATTCATTCATTCATTCATTAAAATGATTTCCTAGTGCAACCTCAAGTCTTTTAGTCGGTGCACAGTGAGTCAGCTCAGTGAGTTAGCATGATATAAGCAACTAACAAATAGTTTCTACACTCAAACATACTATAATGCATTTGTGAGGAAGTAAAAGGAATGTCGTTGACAAATACCTTAATAAACACTTAAAATGTTTTTAATGTCTGTGTACAACATTATAGGCTGTTATAAAGAATTTATTAAGTGTTTATATACACTTATAAATACTTGATAGGCAGTGTTGGGGAGTAACTAGTTACATGTAACTAAATTACAATGTAATTGTAATCTGTTACAGTTCCTGAGAAAAAATATGTAATTAAATTACAGTTACTAATCGAAATGCTGGTGATTAAAAAGGGGTTGCATCTGAATATATTGTTTTCGGTCAAAATATATGTAGAATATAACATTTATTCTGTTACTTTGCATCTTTTCTCTGTGCAGGAATGTCTTCTTTTGACTCTGCACTGCTGGTTTAAATGTTTTTAGGACCTTTCAACTTTATTGCCCAGATTAAAACATTTGTTAGAAAAGTAATGAAATGTAATAAGTGACATTACTTTGATGAAGTAATTAAAATAGTTACATTACTTATTACATTTCTAACAAGGGAACTAGTAATCTGTAACATATTATATTTCAAAAGTAACCTTCGCAACACTGTTGATATGGGGGTTAAAATAAAGTGTTACCAGCAATTCCTCTAGAAATGAATAACTGATTAAACTATGTAACTATATATTTTCCTGTTTATTTCCTAAAAAAGCAAATAAATATACAGTCTCAGAACTTTGCTTTGTCTTTACAATTATCTACTATTTCCCCTATAATTAGTACTAAATGACTGTATATTTCCAGGGAACATCCACAGAAATCGTCATGAAATTATACGTAACACGGAAAATACTGTGTCACTGTATTAATTAAGCAAAATAAGAAACTGCCGTTATTTTACAGTAGTACTCTGACATGTAGTTTCAATACGTCTTATAATACTTGGCATGTTTTTCTTCACAGTAAAACCTGAGAAACCTAAAGAACATAACAGCTATTGTAACCGGGGACCAGATTTAAGACTTACTCCACATCTCGTTTCTTAATCGTCTTTCCGGATCCTAAGACCTCTGCCACTCGGGATACAATGGGATCATAGTTCATGCTGGCAACAGCAACCACCTCCTCACTCCTATAGACGGACCAGAGGAGCAAAAACAATGACAAACTAGTCACAATTTAAAACTAAAATAAGCTCAGAAATACAAAGACAAGATAACGGTTAAAACCAAACATTCATCTACATTATTTAAGATTGTTGAAAAATAATACGTACCTGGTGTAAAACGCCACGAACCTCAGTTCATCCAGATCTCCTTGTATAATGACATCATCAAATCCATCACCATAACCTTCACAAATAGAAGATTACACACGTATATATGTGTGTGTATTTGTCAACAGCAAAAAGAAAAACAGTCCAATTCAGGCTCTCAGCTTGAGGCCTTCATTTGTATTGTTACAGCTAGATGGCAGTGTGGCGACTACACGATCTCCTGACAGCTGTGGCTCCCAAACTTTTTCCTTAAGGGACCTTGTTTCTATCATTGAGCAAACTGACTAAGTAACATTTGATGGATATTTCATATTATATTCAATGCATAACAATAACAGTGCAGGACAATTGATAAACTGTACAATTAACCCAAATAGTGAACGCAATAACTGCAGTTAGTTTGTGTAAAACAAGCGATTTTGATTCATTTTGAGCAGATTACTTCCTGTGAATATTGAAATCAGAGATGAGTTTATTTTTTAGGAACTTTTCTATATTTAGTTTAGTTTAATTCCACAATACATTTTGAATCTATGTGTGTAAACATGGTATTCATTCTTTAGGTTATATGTACAAAGGAAACTTTTATCGTATGTAATGTCACTGTATTGTCACCAGTAATAGATAACGTTTCTAGAAATGCTAATTTTAACAACTTTTTTGAAAAACACTGAGCTACAGTCAATGCTATCACATATCACAACACTAGGGGTGTATACCATGTCAAAAATCACTGTGAGAATTATTCCCCCCAGATGGTCCTGACCAGCTCTACTGGCTCACAGACTAATCAGACAACTTGTTGTCTTACACCCCTTAAAATCAAGAAGGCCTCGCAGCCCCCCCCATGAAGCTTTGGCAACCCCTTGTGGAGGATCCGCAGGTTGGGAACCAGTGTCTTGCAGCATGTCTGCCTCATAACACCACTGTTGAAACTAAAGATAAGATATCTACCTGCATAGCGTATGGTCTTCCCAAACATGGCTGACCAGAAGTAAGGCACAGTTTTGATGTCAGCGGCTCGGCCCATCATGCTGAGAGCTGCCACCCTTCCTGTCAGTAAGGTTGAAAACAAGAAACATTTACTGGTTGCTCGTAAATCATCAGCACAGTAAATGATATGCAGTAGAAATGATAACACACTCACCGTGTACATGAGCCATTTGCCAGTGAGGGATGTTGACCTTCTTGTTGTTGCGTGGCGGGAAAGGAAACACCACCACGTCTCCTCCAGCAAACACCCCGTCAGCATTTGTCTGCATCATCTGGGAGGAAGTTTAGAGGAGTAAATTAACAACATGAGACACAAACACTTTCACTCACTTTGCAAAATACCTTGTTGACAGTGATGAAGCCTCTGGAGTCCATGTGGATGCCGCTCTGTTTCAGGAAGCCCGTCGCAGGAATACTTCCTGAGACACAGAAAAGGAAACAGGTGAAATGTGGAGCTGCTACAATTTATCAAAAGAGATCGGCTGTAATTATACGTCATTGCAGATCTGAAAAGATTTGATTTGAAAGAAGGTAGATTACCTGCTCCGATGACACACACGTCTGCCCGCAGGACTTTTCCACTCTTCAGTACCACCTCTTTCAGCTGTGGAAAAACAAAATGTGCTGAATATGGATAACATTAACAGCTTTGACACTCAGGAGATTACTCCTTTTTTATGACTCACAATCTGCATTTGTTTTATCCATCATTATTCTTACACTGTATTCACTTTAATTACTTCTTAATCACCTTCTGCAATACCTCCATAGCACATACTCACTGTTGTGTTTTTATCCTTATTATGCTTTACCCCTGTGTATCAGTGTTTTTGTATGTGTTGTGTAAGCTACTGGATGCCTAAATGTTCCTCAGGATCAGTAAAGTATCTATCTATAATATAGAGAAGTCTTGGATATAGAAAGATACTTGAGTAGAAAGATGTAGATTCTATATCCATCTACTCTTAAAACCCCAAAAAACCTTTTTTTGACTCTCTTTTTGGTGATGGGGTCCTACATCCAGAAAACACACACATTTATGTTAAAGTTAGAGCTGTGCATTCTTAATTCACTATAGAGTAAATTAATGTTTATTCTAAGTTAATTCTAAGAGTTTTGAAGCGTTTAAATCAAAATCTTTGAATAATTTATGAGGTTGTTTGCACACACTCCTGATGAAGCAGACCTTTTGATTGTTAAACTCTTAATACATAATAAATTGTTTATTTTCAAAATGTAATTTTAGTTGCTCAGTTTGCTCAGCTTTACAGCAACTAGTTTTCATTTTGGTTAATATTCTCGTGTTTCTTATCCCAGTGGTTATCAAAGTGGAGTCCGGAGACCCCCAACAAAAAGGGGAATCATTTATTTTCACTATAATTACGTCATTAAGTAACACAACGACAGACTGTATGGTATCATGGGTTTCATACACTTTCTGTAATAGAACATCTAAAAGCAAAAATCCTGTCAGATGGGGTCCAGAGGACGGAAGCTGCCAAAATAAATAAAAATAAATATACAGAAGTAAACAAGTTTGGGGAAATAAATGGGGGGAACGATGCAAAGGGAAATTATAACTAAATACATTTATAGATGAATAACATTTAAAAAATAATAAATATAAAACTAAATCTAAATCTAAATAAATATAGGCAATAATGAATGAAAAATAAAAACATTTAAAAATGAATCAATACATTGTAAAATAAAGAAATAAAGAGAAAATAAAAAAGGTAAGGAAAGTAAATAAACAAATACATAAATATGGGAATTAATACAAAAGTTAATAAATAAAGAAGGAAATTAAAACATAAATATCAATGTATGACACATTTTATCGATTCATTTATTTATTCATAAATATTTTTGCCTTTATTTCTTATTTATTCTAAATGTATTTTTTAAATGTGTTTATTCATTTCCCTTTGCATTTCCCTGCTATTTATTTCCCTAAACTTATTCTGTGTATACATTTTCTATCAAGGCAGCTTCCGAGGGGGGCCCCAGTATATTCTCTATCTTGTAAGGGGTCCTTGGCTGAAAAAAGACTGAGAACCTCTGTTGTCTTATCCGACTCATCTTCATGGTGGATTAAAGGAGAGTGCTGCTGAGCATCATGTCATGCTGTTTCTCTCACTTTCTGAATACCTGTCCATGATGGCCAATCATCTCCGACACCTCGTTCAGCATGTAGAACTTCACCCTGTTTACCTCGAACAGCTGCAGAAAACAAACAAACCACACGCACAGTAACCATGTGGTCTCGTGGTTACTGGGGGAAACATGTGATTTGCATGGTTTGATAGTATTCTGCAGGTGCTGTGACGACTGTGTACCTACCTTCATTATGGCTTTCCCTACTTTCTCCCCGAGAGCTTTTTTAAAGGGGAGTGACTCGATCCCGATGATAGAGACCGAGTGGGCTTTGTCAGTTAGAGCTGCAGCCACCTCCATACCTGCCAACACAACAAATAAGAAGAAGAAGAAGAAGAATTCTTTATTGAAGAAGAAGAAGAAGAATTCTTTATTGCCAAGTACATCTTATTACATACATACAAGGAATGTGTTCTCTGCATTTA
>JAOVVB010035853.1:0-15366 GCA_028570985.1 Heterobranchus longifilis
GTGTGTGTGTGTGTGTGTGTGTGTGTGTGTGTGTGTGTGTGTGTGTGTGTGTGTGTGTGTGTGTGTGCGTGCGCATTTGCACAGCGAGGGTGTTGACCCAGCAAGGATTATCTCACTGTAAAGAGACCTACGTAACATACTATGCAATGGCTCACTGTACTGTACCTCTTCTCACTGTACTGAGAAGAGGAGAGGGGATTGGTCCGATGGTCTCTATGGAAACCACTGGCAGTGTTGAGGGCAGGTCCACAGAGGGAAAGGCATAAGGGAATCAAATCCTTTCTGCACTTCTCATCCAGAGCTGATGAGTCCTCTGCAGCTAATGGACCACTGTACGAACGACTCTGCAGGTACAGGCCTAATCACATTTAATACTGCTGCGTATTTGCTATTCTGGCAAACATGGTAATAGAGTTTCAGTGAGCAGAGACTTCATTAATCAAATGCTGCAAATGCTGCTATGTACTCATATAAATTAGGGTGTGAAGACTGCTAACTATACTGTCGGCCTAGGGAAGGTGACAGCGACATGTAGGACAGAGTAGGACAGAGGTTTCCAATGTTTTTGGCCTGTCAGCCCTTAAAATGAACCCCTCATTACAGGTATGGCAAAAGTCTTAAGGTTATGACAAAAGTCTTAAGGAATTTTATGAAGAGAAAGTTTTGAAAATCACCTAAATATGATCCCACCAAACACTTTTTTAGCCATATTTCAGTGACCTGTAAGCCTATATTGTTGGGCATTTAACTACATTTGGCCATGCTGTATTTTTTCCTTTAAGCAAAAAACACATAGTATATCAGTGCTGAGAATTTATTAGAATTAAATCATCACATTGATTGTCATTGTAATCAATGGAGAGAAATAACTGATCAACTAGCTGATCAAACGAACCGACACTACAGGTGAATAGGGTTCAATTTTTAACTAATAGATATTGCCAGGAAATTGACCCAGTTGATTACTTACATTAAGACAATTATCTTTTGTGTTACACGTTTTCTGAAATGTTATGTTTAAATATGCAAACGAGGCAGATTGACCCACATTTTTGCATAAAATGTCTGGACTATTATGAAGGGAGAGTTGTACGCGCTTCAACCAGACGTCTGTCTGGTTCTGTCATAATAGTTTCCCTTTTCTTGTTGCAGGAAAAACTTAGGAGATAAGATTCAAAGTAGACTGGAGCACACAGATTTTAACTTTATTTTATTTAGCATCTTAATCATTTTGGTTATCTACCCCATAGCTAGGTTCCGTCGCTTTAAAGGTCTGGCTATGCGAGTCTACCACCAGAAAGATGATGAAGACATAACTAACTAGCTAGCGGATGTCTAGTTAGCTAGCTTACTAATTCCTCCATGCTGTGGTGCTACACAGGTTAACATTACAGAAAATGAGCTGAACCACTGTAGGTAGTTGACTTTATCTACTTGCAGGTGCCCCAGCCAACCATTAGGATCACCAGATGATCCCTCACCAAATTCCCACCCATGAACAATGCCAATGTTGTTTATTGGAAATGCAAACATGTCTTGAAATCTGGGTGCAGTGGTGTAAGAAGAAAATACCTCCTGAAGTAAAACAGTCCAGCTACACACAGCAGCAATAATCTGGGCAATAGCTACTGAATGAGACTTACAATTACATGGATTTTCTTCTGCAGATTCAGCTCTTCAGTGACAGACAGCTGTTTTATTTAGCAGGAGTTGTTCAAGTACTAAATTCCATCAGCTGCCTGTAAAGTATGATAATGCCAACTTAAACGGCAACACAGGCCAACAGGCACATATTAAGTGGTGAGGTGCCTCAGCATCTGCTAATGGACCTGTCGCAGGAGAAAGAAACTGCTTTCACCAAGTTGTCACCTGTATTAAAAAAAAAAAAGCACTATCAAGGAGGAGCAATTCAGCTGAAAGACACAACAGAGCATGTCGGGAAAAGAGAGTCTAGCAGTTTCTTTGTTTGCAGTGAGATGACCTTTTTTCTCTCTTAAGTTAAAACGTGTCAAGCCAGTAAATGAGCAGACGCTGGGTTTTAGCTAGGATGCACTGACAGCATTTCAGCCATACCTTCCATCTAACTGCAGCAAATTGTGTAGCCTCTGGGAAGCCCTTAGCCTGGCATCACCAGACTAATACAAAATGTGAATTAATCTGGTATCTCTCAATTGATTTTCGATTTCCAACAGCGCAGACCTCTGGATAGAGCTGCAAACAATCAGAGCAACGAACCTCAGGTGGCAGCTATCAGCCAATCAGCACCTTTGTTTCGGTTTTGCCTACAACACACACAACATCGTTATGTGCTGGCCCTTAGGTTTCGTTTTAATTTGTGGTGAAAGTGGCTGACAGGGAAAAAAATTGCCACATGGTCGCAGACTTTCTCTAATTACTGATACAACATGCACTAAAATGTATTTCTGAAAACATTTTAGGGGAGAAATAGGCAATATAGTAACAGAATCTTGATTCATATTTGATCAGCACCCCCTAGTTTGACAGTTTGGTCTGAGTTTCGTGCCTGGTGTGTTGCGCTGGACGGACATTCCGTAACTACATTCTAACATGACGGTCCTCTGCCAGTCGTCGTCTTAAACCTGCCTCATATGAAATAAATGGTTGTGACAGGACCTAAAATTCGAGTGGAAATCTGTATGAATGGGAGAGAGGCCAGATGCATACTGCAGGAGAAAATGAAACATTGGCTCAGCAGGTAACGGCTGGATACCAGGCTACGAACCCCTAATCAGAGAGAGGGAAGGGCTATGGAAATGGCTCAGGGGGCGGGCAAATTGCTTAACAGCAAAATAAAAAGCAGTAAATCACTCACGGCATACAACAGGATGACCGAATATGCTTTGCATGTATCACACTTGCTGCACATTCCTCACAGGAATACACACTGTGTAGAAATGGCCGAACCTCTTTGACATGACAAGAGGAGGTGCAGAAACATCAATCACATACGAGGCCTTTACAGCAGTTGTCATGACAATGGCAATGGGTGAAAGCATCCTCTCCTTCCCCTCTCTGGAGCCTTGATGACATTCAGTCCCGCTCTACTTAAACACAAACCGCCATGGCTGCAGGTCCGCGAGTCCCTCCCCCTTGGTGACCTGTCTAGTCTTAGCGACTGATCCAGATAGGAGATGTTTTCAGTCTGCTCACAGCCAAGGAGAAAATGTACAGGGGGCAAGTTTGTCAGTTTGATGAATAGTGCTGGATGGGTTGCTGCATGTACTCACTGCATGGTGTACATTTGATTTGCTAAACCCCTCCCGCGACAGCAGGGGATGAGTAAAACCCCCAGGGGCCATCATCTTGCTTCTACAGTACAAACATCATGCATCTTTAGAGACGTACAGAGCAGAGCGACATTGAAAGTCACATCTCTGGTCTGATTCATCGTTACAAATTCATCTCTGAGGAACCAGACTAGGTGTGTGCATTAAGCGCCTATGGCTGTCTGCTATGACTAAAAGGAGCTTTGGGACAATGCTAAGGAGGACAACATTAATCAGGCCTTGTCTGGACGATCCTACCCGGGATGTCCCGATTGATCGGCTGCCAATCATTATTATAACAAACTAGTACTAAACACTATCTCGTGCATGCGGGTGAGAGCAACAGCTGCACGTGTGTGTAGTGTAGTCCTGCCTCCCATCTCGTTCACTGGCCAGGAGCTGCACATGTGGTAATAAGGAAAATACCTGGATCTACTTTGTCGTACAGGCCCGCAGACTGTATATAAAGATGGACGACGTGTCACCACATCATCCAACTGTACAAAAGTGAAGGCAAAATATCCTGGATACAGGTGCTGCCATGTTGTAACCTGATTTTGAACCAGATCGCAGTCGCGATTGGGCGGTATCGAGGACCTGCCCATACACCCGCCCGATCAATCGCGAGTCAATCACAGCTGTCAATCATGACGTTTCACCCTGTTTTTACAGCATCAAATAACTAATTAAAACCAAACTTATCAAACACTTGAACAAACATCAGCGTGATAAGAACTACCTAAAATGACTGAAACCATCTTGGGAAAAATGTACTTTGAGTTTTTAGTTTGGCCCATATCTCACCCGCCAACATAGAGGAGGCAGGACTTATAACCTGGGGGGGGGGGGGGGGGGGGGGGGGGGGCAGCCACCAGGGGTCGATCAAGATATTTTGGCTTCACTTTTGGGGAGCTGTTAGACTATATAAAGATGGACATCCTAAAGGCCTCAAACAACCCTGAATCTCAGCAAGATGGAGAACATTGCCCAGGCACTTATATCCTGTGTGCACAAACAGCCGGTAGCATCAGAGAAGATCCTTTATTGATTGAAGATGACTTACTCGTAAGGTAAAAACTAAACTGAACACATAAGGGATCCTTTAAGAACTGAACTGAACAAACTGAATTTAATTGCTGAATCCCCAAAAAGTGTATTATTGGTTGAACTCTAGACTCTTTATTTTTGGCAGTTATCTGGACTGCCACCAGGTGGAGATCCCAATACACTACAAAGCAATCAAACTGACTTATACTGTAATACAGCTATACCAAATGCTATAACAAAACAAAACAACAAAAATCGGCCAATTTGGCGCATAGATGATTGGCAATCAGTACTGGCAGCAAAAAAACAACCCGTAATCGGGGCATCTCTAGATCCTACCAGTCACTAGAGACATGAAGCCTCAGCAGCAACTGCTAAGAGTGGACAGGAAGAAAAAACGTAAATATGGAAACCAGCTTGTTCCAGCAAACCCATGGACATTGCTGTGATCTTGAGCAAATATTTTGGTCGTGAAATATCCTGAACTTTGATTCACAGGAGACACAACATCATCAGGCAGCGCAGGTCTGGAGGCAAGAGATGTCTCTGCCCCTCTGTCTCACACTGAGAGATTTCCTCACTGCCTCTAATCCTTGGGCAGAATGGACCTAATGGCCCATTATGTAACAGACTTATAGGGAGGAGACAAGTTTATGATGAGTACTGCTGGACATGTCTGCTGGGATAATGTCAATCAGGTCTGCTTCCGGTCAATTGGCAGAGTAAACAATGGATACTCTGTGTGCAATGGAAAGATTGAGCTATTAATTCCACATTAAAAACAATGAAGCAGAGATGCACACAAACACATGAAACCAGAATTACTAGGGATGCACCGATCCGATATTGATATTGGGCCAATACTGATGCAAATAGCTGAAGGCACAATGTCTACATATTGTTCTTGGTTTATCTGTCTTTAACAGCAGTTTAAACATGAACGGGTGACTTACAAAGTATTTTGGGAGGTATTTCTTCCTGTTCTCGACAATGCTTGTATTTTTACATTCAAATAAACCATGATATTCATCCCCCACATAGTCGTCATTACATAAATTACAAAATTGCTTGTTCCTTTCCAGGCCTTTCTGTCTTCCAGTTATTTTAGGAATTCTGTTATTAGAAACTCGGAGGTTACAGATAGCCTGCACATACCTCCTGTTTTCACAAAGTGAAGGCTTTTCAAACTTACAGTTGTCTTTAAAATCACAATATAAATCACATGATGGCATACTCTGGAGCTCATAGTGCCACATCTGCAGGAACTGATCTTTTAACCTCTGCTCAACTGCTAGCTTCAGCTATTTGATATTATCACACTTCAATTCCAACCAAAGATAAGAAAAGCCACATTTGTTTAACATTTGCTGGACAAATGTAATCCATGGTGATACATATGTTCCAGTGGTATACAAATTAAATAAACAGTTATCATATCAGTTGTTATATATCAGTTGGCTGAGCTTTGTGTCCTTCCCTTTCAGTAAACTTCCCCAATAACCAATAACTCTCTTTTTAATAGCAATACCTGTTATCTTCCTAGTTCCCCATATATTATATTATTACAGGTTGACATTTTAACTTTTGATGCAAATTTCAGAAATTTCAGATGTAATCTCTCTAGTATGGCTGTTTTCTCAAACCCCCATACTTCACATAACTAATATCACAAGGCTATCAAAGAGCTCTAATCTAATGTCTATCAGTAAATCAAATTTCCTGCACTTAGCTAAGCGAACATAGCTCTAGATGCCTGTTTGTAAAGCTTCTTCATTACCGTTATCAGGTTGTCTATTAGTATTGGGTTTAAATCCGAAATATTGCCAAAATGCTTTTGCTTTTACATAAAATCCTCCACCATCATAAACTCTCCTGACTCCTGCTACTCTGTGCTGCGACTCTGCTGCTGCAGGCTTCAGATTTTTCCGCCATCGTTAAAAAAAAATTTCAGTCAATGATGGAAAATATTTGGTTAACACGACCACTGAGGATGTGTATTAGGTAGGTTTTGTGGAGTCATATTGCTATGGCATCGAATGAAAGGCAGGCATTAGGGCCCAGAAGTGGAGGCTCCTCCTGATCAGAGAAAAAAGCCCGGGGCTCACAACAACAGCAACACACAAACACATCACTCCACTGCACTACCCTGCAACACAAGAGGCAGGAGGAGAAAGAAACTATGAAGTGGCAATTCAATCACAAGATTGTTCAGTGCTGTACATGAGGTGGCAGCTTATTCAGCATGAGTTCTGTGTGACGAAATCCATTTTGCAGATTGTCTCATTGGGTTGCTAATCACTCCTGCAGGGATTGTAGTCAGGACGAGAGTGAGTGAGCAGCAGTAATGGACTGTGTGTGAGTGCTTGTGTGTCTGCACGTGTGAGTGATTGGAAGGAAAGTTGTTGAAGAGCCACTCCCCTCTCTGTGGTCACTGTCTCCCTCCTCCGGCTGTCCTGCCTCACATCTGCAGCAGAGTCTCAACAAAACTTCTCTAGCCAGGCTCAGATGGCACCTTTATGTTGAGCCCACTTCAGTAGAATTCTGCTACCCACCCCAAAACCTGATGGATACAATTTCAGACAAATATTACTAATCCATTAATATTAACTATGTTTTTTTTGCACTGAGGGCGTTTTCACACCTGCCACCTACCCTGGTTTTTTTCTAGAGCTGCCCCCTAATAGTCGACCAAAGTTAGTCAACCAAGTTTTCATTGGTCAATTCAAATTCCATTTGTCTTTTCAAAATTAGGTCAAAGCCTTGCTGGACTGTGTATGAAATGCTAGAGGGCATTTAATTTGAAATGACACAGGAAGTCACTCGATCAGGCATCTTGCTGGTTTTTCCGACACATTCAGAATCATTACTCGTTAACAGGTGGCTTGCTTCATGTGTGCACTTGTAAATTAAATGTACAGGCCTATTTTAAATGCTTATCATTACTGTTTTGAATTTCTCTGTAATGTAGCATAGTGTGTGACAATGCTACTTCCTTTCTCAGACATGGAACTCAAACCATTTTTTGATGCCCCAAAAATCTACATTTATTTTTTTCCTTTTAAAAAAAATAATAACATAAACTAGTCTACTAATGGCTTGAACTAACAACTATTGGTCAAACAGGAAAATCTTTAGTCGGGGGCAGCCCTATTCGTTTCCTCTCTTGGTGCGGTACGTTTGGGTAGGTATGAACACAGCAATCACACTTGGGTGCGGACTAAAACAACCGGACCGCCTTGAGGAACTCTGGCACAGTTTGTTTGTGGCGAGAACGTGATCCGAGCTTGATCCAACCAGCTGTACTCCACAAGTTTGCGTTAAATGTCTCCTGTAGCAGGGGGGCTCGGGATGAATTTACTGTTTATAGGACCATAACTGAGACATGAATACAGCTCTCTGCCTTCCTGCTACTGGCAGACTACTACACCGCAAGGAGAGCGGATGGCAGCCTTGGAGTCTGTCCTCCCAGTGAAGCAGCGGGGAGTGAGGCGGAAGGACCCAGTGCTGCCGCTGGCCGTACCAGCCCGCTGTTCGTCTCATTTTCTGTAACCAGTGTAGCATGAAAACATGGTGGAATTAGCAAGCTAGTTAACTAGCCAGCCAGCTGCTAAATGAGTAAAATTTAACAACTTAATGCTTCATCCACACAGGAAAGCACATTGCTATTGCCAGATGAGCAGTCTGTCTTACTGGATAAACAGTGCGGGCATAACCTCTGTGTTCCCGTTCTCAAAGTCCCTTTGCTGCAGCCAGGGCTTAGCGCCGTCCAAGACAATTGTGATTGGTTTCAAAGAAATACAAACAAGCCAGAGTTTTTTTTCCCTATACCCAAGTGAAAACTGGAGCCAGACCAGATGAGTGACAATTTAATATTAACACAAGGATGTATTATAAGTTCTTATTATACATCCATGAGAAATATTACTTTGCATGGCTGCTGGATTCTCGCAATATCACGAGATCACGCGAGATCTCATCTTGTCAGGCTCCAGTTTGGGTCTGGTCATAGACTGTCCGGACCAATCAGCGTCCTGTGAGGAGCTACTGGTAGATACAGGCGTGGTTTGGGTGTTTGTTCAAAACAACAATGGCGTCCTGTGAGGAGCTAATGTTATCGTTAGGTACGGGTGTGGTTTATTTGTGTGAGCTGCGCAACTGTTTGTTCAAAACAACAATGGTGGCTCTGTGTAGATGCTGCGATACTGCAATAGCGTTGGTTATATCAGAACTAGAGAATATTTCTTCATTGAAAGAAGAGAAAAGAACGACACTGAAGGCTTTTCTGCATTTCTCCTGACTGCACGAATTTCATTGACAGATGGTTCGTCCAATCACCTGCCAGGTATTTTTTCAAAGCGCCTGCCCTTTTCTAAACAGTTTCCAATGACAGCTTCTCAGATGTGAAAAAACCATCTAACGGCATCAGGTTATGAGAAATATGCACTAGTCCAGAACACAGGACCTTCTTCCTGTATATACTTTCTTGCGGAGTTCTCATGTGGCTTGTAATCATGCACTTTCACTTGGATTTTTCTCTGTGTGAAAAGAAAACAAACCAAGGGGGACACACTCCAAGTTTACAAACTCATCAACTGATTCAGACCAGAGCAAACGAACTACAACAGTGAAAACGCCCTTTGTAACTGCTTCCTCTTGCTGCCATTTGGGACTGTGCAAGATCGCACAGTTACACGTGTTTTATTAACTTCATCATAAAGCCAGCTACTGTCAGTGCAGTATATATGTTGTCCACAAAAACCAGTGATAGGGCAGAATGATTAATTTGACCAGGGGGACCCTGCATTGTTACTGAATATAATTTGAGTGAATGGCTACATGATTTTAATAATGGTCTGAATGTGTGTGTGTGTGTGTGTGTGTGTGTGTGTGTGTGTGTGTGTGTGTGTGTGTGTGTGAGTGTGGACCAACAGAGGGCAGTGTGTTTTCACCCAATGAGGTCTGTCCCACTGGACCTCAGGACTTCAGAGCAAAGGGACAGTGTCGACATGTTGTTAATATAAAATCCACTTTCATCGTGGTTCACATTAGGCCAAAGACACACCTGAATAATTCAGTGTCAGTCTCTATGCACGGAGACGACCCCATCTACAGTGTAGTGCTCCAAAAACTGTGGCACTCACCTCCGATCTCACCCCCTCAGATCTAACACTTGGTTGATATTTTATTGAATTTCTGTGTTTCATCCACAGCTTGCATTCCCACAGACTACTGCCTGACCTACAGGCCAGTTGTTTGATTGGAAGCCACTGGCTGTGTGCGATGTGTGAGACTGATGTGTTTTCGGTCAACGGCAGACCCATTCTCAAGTTCAGAAATACCTCATCCTCATCTCAGGCAGTGACACTGTGGAAAAACGGAAGATTTAATGATGCAATTTGATTTAAAAGGGCCACTGTTTGGTGCCATGTTGTTTGAAATATGCAATGACATAGCAGAAACCAATTATGGGTGGAAATATCAGTTAAGGTGTCATTTAATTTGTCAAATAACAATATATATAGAAGTACATCCATATTAGAAATGTGTATGTTGTATTTTATCAATATCCCCTTAACGATCCAACGCCCCACCGATGGGCCTGGCTGACATACTGTCTTTCAGAGGCTTTGCAGCTTAAAGATAATTGTATCATACGATACCAGACTACCAAAAGAATCCATTGGTACCAATCATGTCATGGTAGCCTGTCGGGAAAATAATCAACAGGGAACGAAATAATGCTCCAAAGTTAGCCTAAATTTTGACAAGGAAAAAACTGGCATGGCCATTTTCAAAGGGGTCCCTTGACCTCTGACCTCAAGATATCTAAATAAAAATGGGTTCTATGTGTACCCACAAGTCTACCCCTTACAGACATGCCCATCACATATGATAATCCCATGCCGTGTGGGGCAAAAATTCATGCAGTACAAAATCTCTGCTTCTGGGGTCCAGATCTGGAATGGGATTTTTGACTAGGGCTTCATGATATATAATTTCAGCATCGACATTGCGATGCGCACATGCGCAATAGTCACATCGCAGAACGTGCAATGTTTTGTTTTTTTCCACATGGACCTTTTAGACTACGACACCGTGAGCCAGAGCTGGCTGGGCTGTCTGTTTGGCCATGTGATGTGATGTAAAGCTGTGATGCATGTAACATTAATAAACAGTGTAAGCAGCTGAAAATGCATTAATCATCCATTTTGTAACGCTAGAGACAGCAGAATGAAACAAGCAGTCTGCCCGGGGGATACAACTAGTCATAGTGCATTTCCTCCGTGGCGGTGCGCCGCGACCAGCTTTTGGCTTTGAAAGGCCCGGGATGGAGGTTTAAAGCACACCTCGCCTAGACCTCGCCGCTGCTCAGGGCCGTGGACTTAATGCTCTCTTTACCCTCTCTCCCTGCGGGGAGGGACAGGGCGCTCTGTCCCCAGTGCATCAGGGGTCTGCAGCGATGTCTTGAAACATGGACCCCTTCTCGTTTACCGTGCTTATTGCAGCAGAGGTTAAAGCAAGAAACGATTTGTGAGCCTGAAGCATTGTCCTGGAGGAAAAGTGTACAATGTATTGAATTAAGTATGATATGAATTTAAAACTGCTCTGTGGCCTGAAATCAGCCATGGTGCATGAGAACTCAAAGCCCTGTTATTGTGGTGTGATTTTTTTCTGTGTCTTCACCATTCATATCTATACAAACAATGTGTTTATGATTAAACTGTTTACTAGAACACAAAATAAAATTGTTTACAAGAGCACACATTTCTTCATAGATCTAACCTCTTAATTTTGCTATTTGATATTGCAATAAATATTTTTGACAATTGTTATCATTGGTAAAAAAAAAAAAAAAAGCTCCAAATCTGTGTAACAAATGGTATCAATCCAAGAATTGCTGCGACAACTTATGAGACATAATTGAGCATGAGAATGGCCACCATATACTTCCATCATAATGTGCTAAGCCCTGATACAATTTCACAATTCATTTTTAATTAATTAATTAATTGATTGATTGATTGATTAATTCATTCATTCATTTTTGTTTCTGATTCATGACTAGAATAACTTGACACACATCTCAAATTAATGAGATTTAATTCTCAGCTTTCAGATGATGCACACCACTTCTATGTGGCATCTACTGTTGACCTGCTATCTCCCCCTGAACACCCCCCACCCCCACCCCTCAAAAAAAGGGAGCAAAATAGTAAGTTATATAATACAACATCATCACTCTGGGAACAGTTTGATGGAGGAACTAAACAATAAGGAAGTTGCTTGTTGTTGTTTCCACACTAAGTGAGTTCTCTGTTTTAAAAGGTGTTGTGCTTGCCCTGTCACATAAAGATGGTGAAGTCAAAACTGTTGGCTGTTAATTACCAAGCTGCTAATTACACGCCTTGATGTACATTACTGCTGCAGATGCACTTTAAAATGCGTGGGGACAAACACCCTTGCTAGTTTATTAAATGATCACTGTTAGTAAAGATGTAAACCTTCAGTGAAGCACAGAAGATCAAATGAACATGAACAGTAATGTATGCCAGGGTAACACACCACAAGATGTGCACTTGCTAATAACATTATTATTATTTTTTAATCTATGACACCTGGAATCAAAACCCACAAGATTAACATGTCAGCACATTTTTTTCAGGCTTATATTCAAGTCATTTGACATATATCGACACTCACAGCATATTCCTAATTAAATTCAGTTTTAGTTTTTCCCATTCAGTTCAACAATTTATGCTCATACTCTGTCAAGATTCTATTTTATTTATTTATTTTTTAAAAAGTTTTTATTGGTGAAACAACGTGACAAAAAGAGTGACATATATACATATAAGACAACGAAATAAAAAAAACAAAACAAAAACAAAGACAAAACAAATAATGATGATGCATTGAAAACCCGAGCATAGATTGGGAATTGAATAGGGTGTGTGTGTGTGTGTGTGTGCGTGTGCGTGTGCATGTGTGTGCATGCGGTGACAGGCAGTGATGTGTTTCCATGTTAATTGAACAGAGATGTATAGTGCAGTGTGTGGTGGAGAGGATGAAGAGGAAAAAAATAAATAAATAAAAAAAATAATAATATATATATATATACATAAAAAATAGTAGTGAGGTAGATATATGAAATGATCTTGGTTTAGTAGCAAAAAGAGAGAGAGAGAGAAGAGAGATAGAAAAAATAAATAAAATAAATAAAAAATGTACACATACTAACCCTACCACTCTAATCTTTTATTCGAGGTTAATGCCTAACCAAATACCATATCATGAGACTTTAGCAACTCTAGTGTTAGGCAACCTTCTAACACGACCCATGTGGTGATTGTTTGGTGTCTTTGTGGTCCTTTTGCATCGCTTTTTGTTGTTTTGCATGTATGTTTTGATGTTTTACATTTCTTTGCAATACTTTGGGGTTGTTTGTAGTTGTTTTGTGTCTCCTTGTAGTCACAGCACTATCTGTTGAACGTGCATGTACTATAACGTAGTGTCCCTGAGAAACCATATTTTGCAAAAAGTATCACTAATGAATAAAGTGTTATAATTTGATTTACCTTTTTCAGTAATCAGTAAATAAGTACAATTTGAATCTCAGTAGCCTAGTGACTGAACAGTTACTAATTCCAGTAGTAACTAGTAGTAGTAGTAGTAGTAGTAGTAGTAATAGTAATTCTCAGTAAAGGTGCAATCAAAAACCCTCAGCTGCTTACAACAGAACAGTTGCATCCAGTCGATGATTCTCTGAGATGATCAAATAGAAATTAGGAAATCCACTTGATTAAAGTTTGAGATGTTTATTTATATTATTTAAGAAATTAAGTGACTTAAATACATGTTAAATAGATATTAAACATGGTATCTGCCGAACGTATTTTATTCAAAATCTTCTTGTTTCTATCTTCCAAAGATATTAATAAGTTACAATTGTTCTAGTTTAGTTTAGTTTATTTGCAGTCACAATAGTCACTAGTCATACTAAGGAAAAACAATTAAAAAAATTTAAAAAGAAAGATTGCATAAGCTAATACATCATCTCAAGAGTAAACACTGTTACAAAATGTATAGAAAATGTACAATTTACATGAAAGTCCACGATTACAAGTTTAACTGCATTACAATGAAGTCCATGGACGTGTTACAAATCTCTGCTCACTGAAGTTCTTTCAGATGTTTTTTTTAAATAATGATAATGTAGATTGTAGTGATGGAGACAGGTTGTTCCAGAGAGAAGCTTCTCTGTATTTCAATGAATATTGATTAAAGGAAGGCCGACGATACGGAAGATAAAAGTCCTCCGAGTGTCTTGTGGAATATGAATGAATGTCAGGAATAAGTTACCTCGCCCAACACTGTTGGTTTCCCAACAGGAATATAATAAGTGCTTTATAGGTTAATTTAAATGGAGCATTGATATAGTGTGTGTCTAAAAAGCAGTGTATCATGCATGGTTACCCTCCTCTGTGGTCACACGGGGCCTGAGCCAGCCAATCTGCTATCCCAGCCTCACCTTTCCTGGATCATTTGCTGGCTAACACCTGATACTTTCATGTCTCTAACTCACAGGCTGCCCACAATTGCCTTGCCAAATGGCCTGAGACCACCTATTCTGCCGGTCCCTATTGTGAATCACTTGAACCCCGTCCAGGAGCAAACTCTGCCTAATTGACCCCATATGTTCTCCCGGAGTTCAGATCCACCCGCTGGCAATATCTATGGTTCAGTACCAAAATCGCTTAAACGCAGGCTTTCGTGCGTGTATAGGCTCTGCGATCAAAGACACAAAGATGGTATTGATCAGGAGGCAACAAGTCTCAAGATAAAAGCAGCCTTGTTTTTTTGTGAGAAGATTCGATGAATAAGTTGAAGCGCATAAAAATGCCATAAATAACATTCATAAACAGTCATTCCAAAAGATGAAAAGACATGAGCTATTTTAATTTGTGACATTTTAGTGAGTGTTTATCTTGTCGGTACAGCGTGTCCTGCAGCCTGCGTCGTGTTGAAAGGCTGTAGTGGCGAGGGGCCTTGAAAAGAGTGCCAGAGAGAAGGGACAAGTAGCAGTTGGCAGGACTGTTGGGAGTCGGCGACTATTGGCAGCCGCACAGCGTGGAGGAGCTGCCGCTCCGTGTAGCCTTCACTTCCAATTGTAATTTATTTGCAGGTTGTTAAGGGACTTTGTTGAAACAATCTTTGCTAATAAACACATTTCCACTTTGTTGCTCTTTATAGAACAAAAATGATTTAGGCAATTTGCAAAAGCTTTACATTTGCAGCTCTGAGCGTCTGGTTAATGCAGGTCTTTTCTGGGGAGAAAACAAACACGCAGGACGTCATGTGTTTTATGTTTCTGGCAGCAGAAAACGCCATGTCTTTGGGATACACTTGAAAATATTTCCATCCTTACATTTTGTCTGTTGAACCATGAAAATCGTATTTTCTTAAAACAACAGAGGAAGAAAAGTGCCAGCGGGGTTTGGTTATTTCACCTGGTTCCAATATTTCTTTGAATGAAGTTGTTCTTTTGTTTTTATACTCGTACAGCGATCTGCCTTCTTCTGGCTGTTGCATTCAACTGTGGGTTTAGTGTTGTTTTAAGAAAAAATAGGTCTTGATTGTTTACTATTTTCATTGTCAACAAATCCCCTGTAACAAGCTTAACCGAGTTAGTCCGTCTCTCAAAACGTTCAGACTTCTACACACTCGACTGTGACACTCGACTGTGACACTACTATACTGAAGACGTGTTAAAAACACAACAGTTTATGTTTTGAATACTGCTCAGTCATTTCCTAAAAGAGCTGGGAACTACAGTTTTTAGCCAACATCACTGAAACAGGAGGAAATAGTGCATTTGCTGGGGACTATTTTCAGCTGCGGATTAATACACATTTGGTGCTGTAGTGCTAAATCTAGACCACAGAGAGTGAAGTCATGTCTGTACTCTGTGTGTGCGTGTGTGTGTGTGTGTGGTTTCAAGGTGTTTACAATTAAAAACATACTCATGTTGAGT
>JAOVVB010035863.1:0-15366 GCA_028570985.1 Heterobranchus longifilis
ACACAAAAACACACACAAAAACACACACACACATTACCACAGAGGTATGCTCTCACCTGTACATACCTGAGTGATTTTCTCCCCGCTCCTCATTCCTGCAGGCTCCAGCTCCGCCTCCCCTCGCCAAGACCTTCTCTGTGGTCCCACCCAGCGCTCCGGTTCCACCCCAGGCCCCCACCCACTCCCCCCAGCGCCCACGCAGCTTACCACCATACAGCCAGCACATACCAGCTGCAGAGGACGCGGAAAATAAAGGTACCCAACTATACCTGTTTGTGTAGGAGGTGGGTCACATAAATGCTGTGATACAGTAGTTTGAATAGACTCCTGCACACTGTCGTAACTCGAAAAAACATCATCTGTAATCAAAATCATTTGATTTTGCCTGAGGAAGGTTTAGCACTGAAAAAAAATGTCCTGCATGTTAGACAGTGTGCAGGAGTCTCTTTGAAACAAGAGATACTGCGTGTGAAATGTGTCAGAGATTAAAAGCACTAAGACTGGATTGGATCACAAACTGCCTACAAAAAAAATCACAAGTACACCAAAAAGCTACACATTAATATGTGCCTCACATTTTTTTTTAAGTTGCTCTAATGTCCTTAGAGGACAAAAGAATGTATGCATATTTTCCACTTCTGCAGTCCTGATCATAACGACCAAATATTCATTCATTTTTAGAATTTTAATCCTTTAAATTAGCTTGTTTACATAATGCCACTGTTTTTTTTCTGAAAGCAACACAAAAATTTTATTATTTTCTGTATACCAAATGCTGCAGTGTTCTATAATACAGCAGCAATAACCCGAGAGGAAACCAGGAAAATATCATGTATCTGCCCCATACGGCAAACATGAGGAAATGTTGGAAAATAGTAAAAACTACAATTTTGAAGCCAGGACTCTAAATTGACAGCCTGATATAATAAAATGCATGATTGTATGCAGTAATGGCCGTGGGATCAAAGATTGTGGCTTCAATTAGGACATTTTTGTCCTTAAGTGTCTGTATTTTGAAATTTTAAAAAAAGACAAAAATGTCCCTCGTGATGCACAAGGGCTAATCATGTGACTTTAACTTTTTCCAGTCATGCTGATGAACGACGAGCTGCTCCAGAGGCTGACCAATGGAAAGAACAATGTCAAACCTCTGATCATCCCTCGCTCCTCAGAGACCTCCGTGCCTCTGGACTACCACTCTCCTCCGGACGAGGTGTCCGAGTGGCTCCGAGGGAAGGGCTTCAGCGAACCGTGAGTGACCCCTGACCAGATTGCTGTTTACACACTGGGGGAGTGCTCCCCGTTATTCATGACCTCCTCCCTTTAACGCCGATAACCAGCTTTCAAGGAAATTAATAATCGTCTAGATTCTGACTTTGGTGTCACTTGTATTTTTTTTTTTTTTGTCCCTCAGGACGGTGTCATGTTTGGGAGTGCTGACAGGCGCTCAGCTCTTCTCCCTCAACAAGGAGGAGCTACGAGCTGTGATTCCAGAGGAGGGCGCCAGAGTGTACAGCCAGCTCACTGTGCAGAAAGCACTGCTGGAGGTACATTAAAAAAGGACAATATATGGCACTATTTCCCTGTTTTTTTGGGGTTTTTTTAAAATGAAAGTTAATACATGACAAAACTGTTGAGTATCATTACATCATCAAGTTACAAAGGTCAAATCCATAAAGCTATTTTTGCACATCTCGGGACAGTAACACTCACAGTAAAATGCACCCAGTCTTCTTGGCAGAAAAGTGCACTAATTAAAGTTTTTATATATTTCAACCATGAACAGTTTGAGATTTTCTGTCAATGCAACCTGGTGACTGTGAAAACAAACCGCAGCATAATTTACTGGTTACCAATGGCATTATTTACCTCGTGTCAGAAACATGGAATAATTGTCTATCAATATAATCATTTATTTTGTGAGAATGATTGTTTTTTTTCCCCCCTTTTTGACCGATAAACAATCTTATTGATGCTACTGTTACTTTAAAACCTGCATGTTAAATTATGTCTCTGCTAAGTAGTGTCAGAAATTGAATAGTATTGATACGTGTATCAGCAAGGAGTATGTCACGATATTGCGTATTTTTGAGCACCGCCCTCGATGCAAGTGTATAGATCTTTGCATTACCGCACTGCATTCTTGTTAATATAAATACTGAGCCTTTTTACCTTCGTCTGGGCTAACTTTCTTCTGCTCTCTACAGGATGCCAGAAGGGCCACGGAGCTGGAGGCAGTCATGGAGAAACAGAAAATGAAGGTGGATCTGAAACTGGAGAGCAGCACATTGTGAGCATCAAACGTGGTGTTGTCACTTGAGAGTGAACTCCTCAATTATTAATTCTATTCACCAGAGAGCAAACGTGACAGTGACTTGATCATCTAACATTGTGAAGGCCATCATGACGTAATTACTTCCTCCTAAAAAAAAAAAACTTTTGGTAGTGAATCTGAATTTTTAAGCTTTTGAAGGAAGTCAAATCTTTTAACATTAAAGTACACTATTTGTAATGTATGTTGTTGATTTTAATGTGAATACTTCTGTCTCATAGGTAAGGACTAACTTAAATGTAATTTATCTTTGTTTGTAGTATACATGTGTGATAATTCAACCGTGATTAACAAACATGCCTCGACAAATAAGACCGTGGGGAGAAAGGCCAGCAGACAATAAAAATTGAAATGTTTTTTTTTTGTTTTTTTTTAATTGAGACTTTAAAGAAAGATTTCCAGCAGAACATAAACAGATATGACTTCACACATTAGGTAAAGCAATGCATCCATTAAAATCTGTTTGTAATTATAAATCTATTCAGAGGAATTGGGCCAAAATAAAGACTAATAATAAAAAGGTATGTACAGTTATAGCATTGAATTTCCAATGTATCATTTCTGAATCTACTGCTTCACATGCCGACACAATTTGAAGTTACAGTTATTCATTTTAAATAAAAGAAATTAAGATGGAAACAAATTATAAAACAAGAGACTTGCAACCAATACAATTCAGAACACGTACTTATACTGACCAAACTTTCAAATAGATTCCCTTCACTACCGGCAGTATAAAATAAAGCTTGGAAAAAAAAAAAAAAAAGAAAAGTTGTGGAGAATGGTAAACATAAGATTGATATTATTACTCGCAACTTTAAAATCTTTTGGGTTTGAATTGGGTTCCTAAATCTTGAACTTGGGCTTAAGCAAACTAAGTACGGGACAAAATAAAAACATGGACATTAATGAACGGAACAAGAAATCTTCAGAGGGAGATAGGAGGAAAAAAAACGTCTTGATAGGACGTGGCTTTTCAAACAATCAGTAGGCCCAAAAGATATTCAGATATAAGATATTCGGACAGATTCTGTATCAAAAGACCATCAGTTAATAATAAAAGAATATGGTTCAGTTACACTTTACGCTTCAGTCCAGCAGACCGTCCGTTTATATTTGCTTTTTCTGTTGGAATCATAGAAGATGTGGGATGTGTTGGATACAGACAGCCACCAAATCACAGATGTGGGTATTACAATACACTCCACTACTGATCAATAACTAATTCCCTCCATCCAATAATGCAATCGTCTGATATATCTGGATGCTAGAATATTTTCTCCATACAATATTTCAGGTATGCGTACACTCTGGGTCGGCTGCATTAACTGTAAAAGCAAAGAAAGGAGGCAGGCGGGAGAACAGAGGGGTCAAGGCGAGGACTGTGTGACATCAGGTTATTATAAACGGACAGACGAGTGAGAGAGAGAGAGAAACAGGAGGAGGTTGTGTGTCGTGATGGATGGAGTTTGGTCTTCAGAGGTCCCCCGTGTCCCTGTCGTCTGCCCGGCGGGAGTCTGACCTGCCGTTCATACCGTCCCGCCTGTCCCGCTCCCGTGACCTGTCTCTGGACGAGCGCTCTCGGTCCCTGGACGACCTGAGTGACGACACCGCACGAGATATTCAGTCATGGTTTTCATTTTGTCGGCTGTTTTTTCAGTTTAGTCCTTTTATCCAGTTTACCTTTTATCATATTTAGTCAACCTCATCCTGTTTTAGTTGACTAAAAGTCTGGGCATTTTAGTTTTGGTCAACTAACATTTTAGTCCTCAGATTACATTATAATATAGATTATATTATTACATATTATATTTCAGTCAGTTTCATACAACCTAAACCAATAATTTTGTCAAACTTATTTCACACAAGATTTTATCTTCTCATTATCTGATGAAAAACACAGAATGCAGCTTTGCAGTTACTCCTCCTGATTGTGAGTCATTAGTGATGCGTGGGTCAGTCGCACCCACCCGGCCCGTTATGAGAGCCAATCCGCACCCCCCGCCCCCCCTCCATGCAAAAATGTGCGCTCATCAACCACACAAGACTGACCCACAAACCACAAACTTTATGCATTATAGTAGCACAATTGTCAGGACCAGTGGCATCATCAGCATCGGGCTTCCAGGGCTTTAGCCGGGAATGTTTTTTGTCTAGCACCGAATCTTTCTGACGGAGGAAAAAAAAAAATCTATAATCATCATGAAATGTAAAGCAATTCCTGACTGCCCAAACCCTTGCTGCTGCCTGCGTGTGTGTGTGTGTGTAGTGGAAGGAGTGGGCGGGGCGATAACATCCTCTCGTATACAAGCAGTCAGTCTGCCTGCAGCTCTCTGCTGACATGGACGCATGTTGTATGTTTGGATGCATGTAAGCTACCGTCACAGTTTAATGACGTGGGTGCAGTCTCGTCATCGTCTCGCCATAGTCATGGATAAAAAAGGTCGGATATATAACGACGGATATTCTTCAGTGTGACAGAGTTTAAGATGTATGACCACATGAGTGTGCAATATCCCATTTATTAATCTAAATCTAATAAGACTAAAGAGATTATATACAAATATTCCAAGCTTCTGCCAGAATACCATTGAAAATGAGGCGTGTCACCATTTAATGTGAAGTTGACTGCCGAGTGATGCAATGGTTTGGTAAACGAGGCAACACCATGTCTGAAAAAGCTGCAATTCATTAAAAAAAAAAACATGACCGTGACAAATGTGTTGGAGCCGTTTCTTGGAAGTTGCATTCTGTGAGGGTTTAGAGTGCACTGTGTGAGCTGTGTTGTGGTCTTACTTGTGTCTGGAGCTCTGCTCGTGGTTGTGACGGTGTCCTCGGCTGCGAGAGCGGGATCGGCTGCGGTGCCTCCTCTTCCTCTCCCTGGAGCGTGAGCGCGAGCGGCGCTTGTCTCGTGATGTGGAGCGCGAGCGCCTCCTCCTGCGGTCACGAGAACGGGATCTGATCAGAAACAACAGACAGACTTGAGTTATAATTTACCCTTGATCGTCTCTTTGATCAGAACAACCGATTGATTTCAAATGTGGATAGATGGAGCAGCTTTCTTACCTTCTATGCTCTCTGCTCCGTGATCTGGTCCTATGAAATAAGCAGATGCAAAACCATGAATTTAAACAGTAAAAACACACATATATGAATTTCCATAAATGTCATCAGGATTTTAAATGTCTGCACTTGCCTCTTCTTCATCCTTTCCTCTTTCTCTCGCTCTTCTCGTCTCTTCAAGCGCTCCTGGTTCCTTTTCTCCTGCTTGTCGACCACAGTTTTCTGGTCAAAATTTAAAAAAATGGGTGATTGAGGTTATTACCCATTTTTTATTTTCTGCGTGTTTTCTAATCATCAGCCACAGGCACCTCACTACAAGGTATACTTGCACAGGGTTTGTACAGCTTTTTAAGAGCACAATTCAAGCACTTTCAAGGTACCTAAACAAAAAAAATATTAAGACTCTCAAAAGACATTATAATCACATCTAAATTGTTACTGTAATTGCAACTGTGAAAAATAAAGTTTATAGAATTCCAGGAGACAACAAACAAATAGTAAAAAGATTTTTGGTTTTATGAGTGATTGTGTTTAAAGACCAGATTATGTTTAAAACGTAAAACATAATGGTTAAAATCAAGCATTTTCCAAACTTTCAAGACTGTGCAACCCCTCCTTGTAATTAATTTTTGTAGCAATGGGTTTATAGTGTACATGGCGGGACAGGGTGGCACATACCTTTAGTTGGTCCAGTTTCTCTCTGATCTGGATGAAGCCCAGATGAAGCTTCCCACCAAAATGGTCGGCCAAACGACGGTCGTTGTCATGCAGACCCAGGTAAGCAGAGCACACCTCGCACACCCGAAGCTTCTGCTGCTGGAAGCTGGAGGCCGGCATCGAGTTTCTGTACTCTTCCTGAGGAGAGACAGAAAAGGAAAAAGATTGCATTAGTGGAATTATTAATAAAAAAGGAAAAGCACCGCATCATACTCTCGAGTACTTCTTCCTCACCTCTGCATCCTTCTTTCTTGTGCGGACCTTCTCCACTTCCTGCAGGACCTTCTGGGCCTCGTCGACGTTTCCCTCGGCTCCGAGCTGCTCGGCCTTGGCAAGGAGCTTCCCTATTTCCTCATTCAGCTCATGAACCTTCTCTGCCTGTGACACAGCACAAACAGCACACTTTACATCTAATAGGTCCATCCAAAAACACAGTTATGGCAAAGTTCATGTGAGTCACGTGTGAATGTACCTTTGCTGCCACCTCAGCACTGATCTCTTCTTGGGTCTCAGCCAGGCGTTTCTTGGCGAGTTCTGTCCTCCGGTCGCAGTCGGCAATGAATGTCTCCAGGTGATCCACCGCCTTTGGGAGAGAGAAAATTTGTCAAGAGAAAAATAGACTAAAATATGTCCATTTGTAGATTTGTATACATAGGCAAACAGGAAACTTTCAGTAGGGTTATGCTGATTTTCATCTGATTGTTAGTAATAAACATTAAGTGCTCCCAAAAAAGGAGGTGCTGTATTTTACAGTCAACTCTGCATTTACATCGTCTACATCTGCTGATCCAAACCATATTGAGCAAACACTGTTTTGAAAAAACGGAGGTTGTTTCGTGGATGCAACTGGTAACGGTGAAAAGCACCATTGTAGCATCATTAAGGGGGATAAATGAGCCACTAGCTACTTCTCCACAAAAGCAACAAGTATATTTTTTTACAGAAGCCGTTAAAAATATATAGAAATTTGTTGCATCAGGATATAACCCTTGAGACGCATCATCTCGTTTTCAATGGGGTCCCAAACAAATGGAAAACTGAGCAGTACAAGACACGGTGTTATATAACGCAACAAAAATAGCCAAATTAACCAATATAAGAATTTGAGTATGGATTTGGAAACGGTCCAGTTATTGTGGTCATGCTAAAAGATGTGAGCTGAAACTACTGTCACTGGCTGTTTACCACTTGACTTTAATACTAAAAGCAACAGCAAATATAGCAGCGTCTTCAAAAACCAGCCAACCACCTCACCCCACATAAACAGTTAGGGCAAGGTCACAAGTGCAGAATTAAAAAACACACACACGAATATTCGCCCCCCGTTCACATCCATTTTATGCAAGCGAAGGGGCAAATAAAACATTCACTTCCTGTGGTAGTAGGACATCACTTACGTCAAGCTCAAAGAACAGATCTCTCTCCTTGGAAGCAATTTCATAATCTGCCCGAAGTGCCAGGTCATGGATCTTCGTGCACTCTCCCAGGTCCATACGCTATCAAAACACAAAACACAAGCAAACATGACTCAAACTGCACTCGCATATGAATTAAATCAAATGCTTTAAGAGTACTTGTAGTATATGGTGTAGTTTCTTTTCAGCATTTTACTGAAATCCTGTGAAATAGATATTGGAATAATTTGGGGTAGCCAGACCTAAATTGTAGAGCACTTACAGTTCCAGACAGGATGTCATGTGGACAGCAGTTTAGAAGATGACTTTTGCAGACTCGATCGTCAGTGAACTTGACCCTCTGTCGCGTCTCATCCCCTGAAACAGTCCAAAAAACCACCAGTGAGAAAGACCTCACATATTTGTTATCAGGGGCGAGGTATCCAGTGTTTTAATATACATGACTGTAACTGCACAACATTAAATGGGCAGATATGTGTCATTATAACTGCATTCAAGGATTTTGTGCCCACCTAAATGAGCAAAAACCAATTGTCTTATTTCTGATTGTCAAAGTTTTACATAAACATCATTAGGATAACATTATATTTACCAATAATAAATACAGTGTCTCTGCTGGATTGTTTATTGTCCATTTATGTGTGGAGAAGTAAATTACATGTGGTTCTGCATGTATATGGTACTTCCTGTTATTCTTTGTGCTTACCTTACCCAAGCCTCAATAAAAAAATATGGCGGTGTTAGAGCCTCAACTCAGTTTAACTTGTGATAAGGCTCAGTGTCCACTCCTTAAATGTGGAGCATTATGAGATTAAGCTATTGGGACACAATACAGGTAAATAACTATAGACTTGTGTTTCAATTAACAACAGAGGTACCTTGATTTTGTAAAGTTTTCATTCAATTTCAATGCTTATGACTATGCAGGAAAGACTGCTATCAAGACTGTGATAAAAAATGTAAACATTGCAGACAAATGTTCCAGCCAAGCCTTTTACAAATATGAAACATTGAAAATAAATTAAAAACAAAAATGTAAAAGAAATCCAAGGAAAAAAAATTAGTTTATACACACTGCGATCTGCACCACATACTGTACCCTTCTGCATCTTCAAGACCTCAGCTGCAGAATTTTAAACCCGCTGTAGAAAAGTATAAATGGGAACAGTTTTCTTGCCCATACCTGTAGTAAGAAGTTGGGAGTCATACACAAGTCAGATTGTAAATGATGTGTGCAAAGTTTTTTTCTTCTCGATGATTGCTAAAATTGCCTTCTGAAAACAGACGAACTGCTCGTTTGGATTCTGCGCGACCAGACGTCTTAGCTCAAGCTGCATAATACTACTCCAAATTGTCATTCTAGTGCCACTGAAGATATACCCATTTGTGTGATTAAAAAAAGGCTACAATAACTTCCGGAAGGCAAACAAATGGTTTGGATATTCATCATAACAGCTTTAAAAATTATGTGTGACTCACGGCTCGATGAACATGAGGCTTTTCTGCAACTCCTTTGCAGATTGTTGTAGGCTGGCAAAGATACACTGAACCTTAATGAATAAAATAAAGGGGCCACAATTGTTCAGTTTGTATGCAACAAATGTATGGGAAGAATTTGATATCAATCTCATCACACATACACCCACAAACTCACAACACAAATTCACTCTTACTGTTCAGATCGAATTATCAACTTGTTAAAAGATAATCCACAGGGCTGTAGTTCCAATCAACTGTCAGGATGAACCTCTGATTTATAAAATGAGAGGGCAGCAATGAGCTGTCATTTCTGCCCATGAAAATCAGACTTGACAGCCGTGTTACCTTTTAATGTTTGTATCCAACAATTATTAAAATTGTATTTTAGAACGTCAAAGTGCCAATAAAGACAACAGTAGTTATGTATTTATTTTAACAGATTTACATTTGTCATGTTCTCTAAATAGGCTAGGTCACATATATATCACTTGCAAATTAGATTTTTATTTAGGCTATTTAAATACCATGCAGTAGTGCTGGTATTGGTTTGTTCAAGTTAATGCACTCGGGAATAACCAAATAATATATATATTTTTTTATCTAAGTAGAAACTTGATGTATTTTTACCTCACTTGAATATTTCCATTGTATGCTACTTTGTTCTACTACTAATTTTCAGAGGCAAATTTAGGCTACTTTTTACTTACTCCTACATTTATCTGACAGTTACACGTTATGTTGCTCAGATTTCACATAACCATATGATCATCAACTAAAATGTAAGGTTTATGAGGTCTATGAAATAAAATATGCAACAGTATACAAAATACTTAAAACTAACCACTCATCCAACCAGTTACGACATGAAAATACTGCTCACACATCAGTGCATTGATAATAATAAGTAGGCCTAATAAAAAGAATGACGCAACACTGACTGAGATTATGAATACAGTACCTTTGCTTGAACTTGAGTATTTTTTACTTTCAAGGATCAGAGTACCATACTTATCTCAAAACTAATGGCGTTGCACTGTTGAGCTTCAGTGAATGCCAATATATTTATTCTTATGCATTTGCTTTCTCACATTATGACTTTAGCAATAATCCAATTTGGTAGTTCAGTAATACATTAAGCCTAATATTAATTCAGAACTATAACTAACTGATATAACAAATGTCATTTAAATGTGTATAAACTATAGGTAATATGAATGTAACGCTGTGGCGTTAACGTTAGAATTGAGTTGATAAATTGGTGAATATCGTGCAATGCTAGGTAGCATGGTAGCGTTAGCTAACTTAGCTACTAGCTAAGAATTTAATAATCGCTAAAAATGCTAACGTTAATGGTGAAACTACAAACACGACTCTTTCAATTAAAATGAACCCAATTGGATACAAACATTAAATCCTAATATTAGTCCGTAAAAGCTACTTGAATCTTACGTTACTGTATTTTATACAGCCCTCTGCAGTATTACATCCATTCATGCAGGTCTGTCCATCACACACCAACACAAGCCAGCCGCAGCAGTGGCTCCATCTTGGCTAGCTAGCTAGCTCAGCTAGCATGCTACAGCAACTCACCATCCCTCGCTGTTCCCATTAGTTGGTCGAGCAAAGCTCTCATTTGAGCTTGGGCAGACATTGTTGTGGGTCTTCCGTCGACAGCGCTATATAAAAGTAAGCAACTGAAAACAGTTCCTTAGTAATTTTGTCAAGTTATTTGATTATTTATTCGTCCAAGCATCACCTCTCGTCGCTTTTCTCTATTTCGGGGACTCACCAGTTTCCGTTTTATATTAAGGAAATGACGACAGGCCCTGTTTGATAGTTCCATTAAAGGGGCGGGCTTTTGGTATGAAATCGACCAATCATAGCATCTGGGAATAAGAGAGTCAACCAATCGGAGCGGCTTGATCGCAACGCTGTACCATAGGGAATTTTGGCCCTGAGTTTAGCCTCTCGGGCAGCACATATTCTCGCAGGCTGTCGTCCCCAGGCCCCGGTAGCTCCCTTGACGACAAATTATATTTAAATTTGGGTTAGAAGATTAATGTTAGGCTTAGTGTCATAGTTTGGGATTTTGACATCGTTTGTAAGACTACGATAGGGCTACCCGAAGACAAACTCAGGGCAAAGAAAGCTCATCTAACATTGGGCTCGCCAGTGATTTGTTTTCGCAGCTGAGGTTGACAGACAGGTTCTGTTGGTGTGTTTGTGTGTGTCAGGCCTACTAGTTAGCTACACCAGTGACCACCAAAGACGACAGTGGAGAGTAAAGTAAGAACAACTTTTTTTTAAGTCCGTGTAAATTCTTCATTAAATGTCATGTTTCGTAATAACGTTAGCTCGTAACGTATTCCTTCTTTGCGGGGCCTGGCCTGTGTTCAACAAGTTAGCAAACTAACCAGATGTTAACCGTGAACTTTCCAAAGCAAAGCTCGCTAACAATGATAGCTATCAAATACTGAACTACTCGGAGAAAATGTTCTTCTTGGGGTACTAAGCTAACACAGTACGGTTAATTATCTGGTTTTAAACTAACTTTTACAACAAATTACCTTGCTAACTTACATACACCCTTTAAGAGTAATACGCCTGTAATAACAGAGTGTGCTAGCCTGTGTGATGATGATGATTGGTCGATGGTCATTATGGGTTTGTTGTTTTTGTGCTGAGAAATCTCTGGAGTCAGTGCTGGCACGTCTGAATAGGCTCAGATCCACAAAGGTTGATGCAGCAGAAATAGCTGGACTGACAGACACTGCTGCCTTCAGTATTTTTTCATGCACTATATATTTGTGAATGCCAGCGAGTTTTATCTGTTATTATTGCTGGTTACTTTGGCACATGCAGGTTTGTAGTTTACTCCAGACTGGGACAGATAACAGCAGCAAACTCTATATGCCACGATAGAAGCATTCACTGTAGTAAATAAACAGGATTTTGTCATTTAAGTGTATATTTAAGACCAGCATTATATTGAGGTATGGTTTTACTGTAATCTAGTTTCCCTGTCCAGTAGATCCGTGGGCCGGTAATGCATTGAGACGACAATGGAGACCACAGGCAGTGCCACCGAGGGCGACCCTCTGAAGAGCGGAGAGGACGGGGCGGAGACGGGAACAGCACCATCAGCAACACAGCTGAAGAAGAAGTGTTGCAAGGCTACTGGTTTTGCCAAACTGACCCATTGGAGAACCGCAGTCTTCTTCTTCTCCTTGTTCCTCTGCCTCACCATAGTGTTTGCCTTCTCCTTCATCATCCCCTGTCCCGTCAGACCGCAGTATCTCGCCACCTGGAACAGGACTTTCCTTGAAGCAGGTGTGTACACGTGTGTGCTTGTCACCGCTTTGTAGTGTTTTTATTATTTGTGGGACTTACTACTATTCTCTCCGTCTCTGCCACAGCAACGTATGACTTTGTGGCTTTTGAAGATGCAAGCAAAGACAAGGTGATGGATGTCCTGTTTGTCCTCAAAAACACAGAAGGCAGTCAGAATAAAACGTGTGCCAGTGCAGGTATAAAGTCTTAAGATTTATTCATTAATTGTGAGGAAGCAAGAGCTGGCTTGTTCTCTACATGGTGGCTTATTCACATGACATTTTCCAGGTCTGCCGTCGCCGTGTGTGTTTCTGGTAGCAGTGGATGGGACAGATGGAGAGACTCTGTGGGAGCGCCCGCTGGCTCCAGAGTTCCACTGGGTCCAGTGTGGTCTGGACGAAGAAACAGACAGAACCTGGGACTGTCTAATGTCCCATTCTGACCAGCTCACAGCTGTTGACAAATTCACAGGTTAGTGACTCATTACTCTGCCTCTGTATTATGTATTAAGGTTGTCAAAAGTATCGATACTTCAATACTTTTTTGATACCACGTGTTTAAAATGATGCAATCTCGGTTAATTACATTCGACAGTATCGAAAGTACAGTAGCTATTAAAAAAACAGATCTACAACCAGATATGATGAAACAACAGGGAAGAAAATCAACTGTTCCTCAATCTGTGGCTGTTATGAATTTGATTTTTTTGAAATGACATCACATTTTCAGAACATATATATTGCTATACAGCTTTTACAGAAAGGTGCATTTTTCTTCATATCCTGAGCAAAGTCCATATACTGATGATCCCAGAGATGCAGATAAAAGCTTTGACAAAATAATCTCAAGGCCCATTTAAAATACATTTCCCGACTGCTATTTCCAAGGTCAAGAATTAACTTTCACGCTCAAGGAACTCTGTAGTTATAAAATCAGCTAAACGCAGTCAGAGTGAGTGCCCTGTTCCTGTGTGATGTACCGTGAACCATAGACTGTATATGTGTACACAGGTGACGTCAGGTGGCAGCAGCCTCAGCCTACTGGTCTGCACAGCACTGTGCCTGTTCTTAGTGTCCCAGATCTGGACGGGGACAAGGTCAGCGACGTAGCTCTGGTGGCATCTGACAGCTCACAGGTAAACATCAGTGATGTCGTTATTATCCTCTTCTTTTCCAGCGTCAGGACTGAGTCATGTTGTATTTTTGAATTTTCTTTGATAACAATCTGCTGTAACATGACTCGCGTATGCAAATAATAAGCATCTGCAAATCATCTGATAACGTCGCCGGAAAATAGAATTAATGTCTCTCGTCATATGTGCAGACGCAGCTGGTATTCCTCTCAGGGAAGACGGGTGTTCAGATTGGTTCTACGGTGGTTCTTGACTCCACACACACAGCCAATCATCTTCTCCACCGCACTGCAGACGGTTCTTACTATGTACTACTACAAAAAGGTTTGTATCTGAAATCAGCTTTGACATTCACAACATGGTAGTGCCCATCTGCAGCCAGACTAGCTATATCTTTCCAAATGGAGGAGTGCTGCTCTGTATCAGAATAGTTAATATAAGTGGGGTTGTATGAGGTACTTATCCATAGTCAGTGTATTATCTACAGTAGATGGCGGTCGGCACAGAAGCAGACAGGAGTCCCGACACGGAAGCTAAGCAATGTACTGCTGTGGGTGGCGACTGCAGAATTTAAAAAAAAAAATCAGTTTAAGTGTACGCTATATTTAGAATAATTTCACCACTTTACCTTGCTGTCAAACAGCCCTTTCCGACGTTATATCGTCGTTATATATAGGCTGTTTGATGGCAAGGTTAAGCGTTGGAAAAAAACAGATATTGACTTTTTAGGTGGATAAAATACAGTACATTGCTTAGCTTCTGTGTCAGGACTCCTGTCTGCTTCTCCAAACTGGGGGCGTGCCGACCGCCATCTACTGTAGGCAGTTCTACTACTGACTATAAGTACCTCATACAACCCCACGTCAAAAAATCCGAACTATCCCAGTGTCAGAATTTAGATTCGCAGGTCAGCTTCTCTGTCGAAGAGAAAATAACCTGAAGCTTTAAAGAAGTTAAAAAGCTGTTATTGCGTATCTGGCAAGGAAAAATAACTTCAAGTTCCCATACAACTGTTGTAGATGTATAGTATACACTTGATGGCAATCTTGTGCTCATTCACAGACACTGGCCTGTATGGCCTGGCACTGTGGAGGACTGCTGCCAAGGCTAAAGCAGGGATGGAGGCGGGCCTCAAGAAGGATAAACGCTGGGAGGAGAAAGCCAGTGCAACGTCTGGCCTCGTACCCGTCTACGAGTAAGAAGCAGAATACATTCACCTTTTGATTATCACTTCAACAACACAGATTTTGTGGCTTTAGCTGATATTTATCTCTACTCTGTAGGTCTGATTCAGTGAGACAAGTGCTCAGAACAGGAGAAATAGACGATTCACTCAATCTGCTGCTTGTGACCGGGAAGGAGGTGGCATTAGTCGATGGGAAACATTTGCAGCTACTGTGGAGATTCAATACCACCTCAGTCCTCAGGTAACAACTCTTGTTTGTTTATATGTTGCACATACGCATCGATTAGAGCTGAAAGGATTACTTTGGAAAATGGAAAATAATGTTTTTAGCCGGGAAATAAATTGTGCTGTAATGCCAGTCAGAAATCTCATCTATATTCTGGTCATTTTTGTCTTTAAAGGTCCCATATTGTAAAAAAGTGAGATTTCCATGTCCTTCCATGTCCAGGCCTAGGTGCTATATAAATACTGTGAAAGTATCAAAATGCTCAATCCACGGACAAATGCACACAGCCCGTATTCAGAAACTGTGACTTTAAACGAGCTGTCAGGACTTCCGTGAAGTTGTGATGTCACAACTATACTATATATAGGTAGAAAGTGCCGCTACAGTCATTGTCCGGCTGCGACGATGGGTGCAGAGACGCCGAGAGCGCAGATGCGAAAGACATGGAAAAGCTGACCAATCAGAGCAGACTGGGCTTTTTCGGGA
>JAOVVB010035881.1:0-15364 GCA_028570985.1 Heterobranchus longifilis
CTATTTTTTTCCTGTGGTCCCCGGAAACGGATTTTCGTAGAAATTTCAAAATAGAAGTCATCTTACTTCGTGATCACGTGACTCCTCTGTTTACAGGCATCCGGAGAAACATGGAGGACACCGCTGGCAGTAATCCCCAATCTCTCGGATTTACAGAGAAATTAAAGTCTTGGCTCTCTTGGTCATGGACCTACGTGTGCTTCATTTGGTTCGGCATGGTGCTGATCATGATATACGTCCTGTGGAGTCCGCTGAAACTGCAGGAAACTCTTACCTCAGGTGAATTAATGCAACTGCTAGCTAGCTATTGTTAGCCTTCTTTAGCTGACAGCCAGCGGGAGCTGTTGGTTTGACAGTTCGGTGTCTGACTCATTCAAGCACAAATAGAGGCGACTTTCTCGTTAGATTTAAGTCGAGTTTTTACATATCTATTGCCAACTCCTAGTTATTTTATTTTCGAACAGCAGCGTGTATTGTATGTAGTCATACTTGGGCAGTTTATTGTTGTATGCTACTTTGGTCATACAATCGAGATAATGTATGTGGCTACATGTTACCTGCTTTACTAAACCCATTGCCAATGCTTTCCTGTTGACATGTGGTTTATTGCATGTTTTTTTATTGCATGGTCACAGCAAAGGCACTTCTCACAGATCTGGTTCTGCACTATGGCATTATACTGACTGTCTCTTCTTCTTCTTCTTTCAGCCTCAGTGTTTTTGAATACACTGACCCCCAAATTCTATGTGGCTCTCACTGGAACCTCCTCTCTCATCTCTGGACTCATCCTTGTGAGTTATCACCATAGTTGTTTCTTGCACCGTAGAATACATGTTAAATAGTTACCCTTTGCAAAATTATCCTTGTTAATAGACCACTTAGAAGACACAACTTGAAATAACTTTGTCCCAAATTCTGAATTCTTATTCAGGAATCCATGATTAAACACACATGGACAGAAGCCTAGTTTTAGAGGAGTGTTACTATTAAATGCAAGGCTCTAATGAAAAATAATTGTAGTACACCCAGTGCAGTGGTTCCTAAAATCGGGAGGCGTAAATTAAATTAGATTAGATTCAGGCTGAACAATATGGCCAGAATCTTCAATCCCAATATAGGTCATTTCTGATCTTGATAATGATATATATTACAATATAGCATGTTTTCTGGTAATACAATAAATAAATAGTCTATATAACCACATGGTAAAGACTATTTTCGTACACTCCATACTCAAAGTTAGCAAAACAGGGCCTATATGGTTTGCTACAGCTTCGCTCCCACATGCAAGGATCATAAAGTGTCATCCAAATGATGTGAATATTGCTGTATCGCAGTTTGGCTTCTGCTTTTTTTGACATGATAGAAACAATATGGAAATTATATTGTTTTGATGATATATGTCATCATATTACCCAGCCCTAGATTAGATTAGATTAGATTCAACTTTATTGTCATTGCACAGACTACAGGTACTAAGACAATGAAATGCAGTTTAGCGTCTAACCAGAAATGCAAAAAAAAACAGCAGTAAAGTGCAGATTAATGTACAGTAAAACCATTGCAAGGGGGGATAAAGTTCACTGCAGATAGGTCTGGCTATGCAAGACTCTGGCTATGCAAGACTAAATATGAAAAAATGTGAATCATTTGGGTGCAATAAACAAATAAGATTGCTCTCATGTTGGCAAGACTGTAGATTGAGGTTACCAAGATGTAGCCTATGCAGACAGAAAATGGCATGTAATGTAAAAAAAAAAGTTAGCTCACAAGTTTATTGTTATTACTAGCGACATAGCCTTGTGTCTTTTGTGTTTTATGGTAATTTGGAAAGAGTTTAAATTGCATAAGTTAAATTACTTTTTTGTAGCTTCCAAATGGGGGCATGACAGAAAAGGTGTAGAAACCACTGGCCTAGTGATATAATAGCTATTGCCACTTAGGTATAACTGAGCAATTGTTGTTTTATCATATACTTTTTGTAAAGCATGTTGTCATCGTATTTGCTCTCACCGCAGATATTTGAGTGGTGGTATTTTCGTAAATATGGGACCTCGTTCATTGAACAAGTGTCAGTGAGCCACCTGCGTCCTCTGCTGGGTGGAGTGGAGAGCAGCTCCACCACTGGTCTGTTCGCATCCGTTAATGGAGAGGCAGAGCCGAGGCCCAGTGTCTCAGGTAATTATGGATATAATACAAACTATAAACAGCAATACTACTCATAATACTACCAGCGGTAATAACAATATCTTCCTTTCGGTAGAGTGTAAGGTCTGGAGGAACCCTTTGAATCTGTTCAGAGGAGCAGAATACAACAGGTATGTGTGATTAAGATATGTAGCGGTGTAGAATGTATCTAATACAGTAGTACTTAAAATGGTTCATAATGTGAAATTATTTATAAAGATGCATACTGTGGGTTTGGTGCAAGAAAAGAGAAGCGAAGAGAAAAGAAAAGAGCATAACTGTTTGTATTTTACATTTTATTTTACAGGTACACATGGGTAACAGGGAAGGAACCTTTAACATACTATGATATGAACCTGTCTGCTCAAGACCATCAGACCTTCTTCACAGGAGACACTCCGCAGCTAAGACCAGAAGATGCTGGTGAGTTTTAATCATATACATTACAAACAAAACTATATAAACGTATATGTTTACAGACAAAGTGTTTCACATAGCTTACTTTGTGTTAAATGTCTACCAACAGCGCAGGCTGGCTCTTCATGTTTGATGTGTTAAAGGCAAAGTCTGGGCCTAAGTTATGTTTTATAACTGTACTGTCTAAGGAGTAGCTTTGACATTGTTTAACTTGGTTTGTTTGGAGGTGTATTATATTTGAAATTCATTTGCAAAAACAGATAAAAGCTATTCCTAAAATGAATAAACCAACACCAGTTGTATTGATTTTCCCTTGGGTGGATATGAAAACAAAACATGATTTATGAAAAGCAAAATATTTTCAGATATCTTATCAAAACAACCACACACTAGTTTGATTGATATTCCCTGGATTGGGGATTAAAAAACAACAACAAAAAAAGATTTAGGAAAATAAATAAAAACTGAGATATATTGTTTTTTGCAAATGAACCCTTCATTTCTTCTTTCATTCACATTCTGTTATTGCTCTTGTTTGTTATGTTTGTCATGCACCTTTTTGCATGACACTTTTTAAAAACATTACTTACTTACTTACTTGCTTGCTTACATACTTACTTGCTTGCTTACATACTTACTTGCTTGCTTACATACTTACTTACTTACTTGCTTGCTTGCTTGCTTACTTACATACTTACTTATTTACTTACTTACTTACTTACTTGCTTACTTACTTACTTACTTGCTTGCTTGCTTACTTACATACTTACTTACTTACTTGCTTGTTTACTTACATACTTACTTACTTACTTACTTACTTATACAAACAAAATCCCCAGTTTAGTAAAAACAAAAAAGGGAGCAGAAAACATAAATGTGATATTTCTTCATCCTTATGACACTACAAGAAAAATACTGCTTGCATATTTCCTTGGAAGAGATTTCTCTGGTTCTTTGTAAATGTTCAGAGAGAAATGCTTTTTGTTTTTGTTGTGGAGCCTTTGACTTGGACGCACACAATGAAATATGTCAGGACTGTAAGGCCGCATCTATAATAAGCTTGAGTTCATCATCTCATTACAGTGATGCAGAAAGCCTGGAGAGAGAGAAATCCTCAAGCCAGGATCAGAGCAGCTTACCAGGCCATCGAAATGAACCACGAGTGAGTCCTACTCAAGGGCGCAGATCTCACTGCAATATTGGGGGGGCGGGGGGGGGGGGGGGGGCAAATAACAGTGATTCCTCCTCTTCATTAGAGGTGGAAAACACTTCTTATCAGGCATAAATCTCAACATTGTGTGGTTTATTTTCCACACAACTGTTACCTTGACTACCTCTGATAAAGTGCAGCTCACAGCCGATTCCCTCAGTTTTTCAGTGAGAGGCACGCGCAGCGACACCGTGTTTACTCTAGTGTTTCGTCCTGCAGCAGCAGCCAACTTCGAACAGCTCAGAAGCAAAGCCTCTGTCAAAGTTAGTCAAAATTTCTAAAAGATATGGCACTGCTAATGCCGCCAATGATAAGAAATTGTACACAATTCCTGTCTCCTAAGTGGGCGCTGTCTTGTTTGAAAGTGTAGTAGACGTCATCTGGATGGACATTGCTTTAGGGGTTGCTACGGCCCCTTACATTACCGGAGGCATTGTTGTGTCTAGCGGTTATTCAAAATAAAAGCTACTTTCATGTTTTTATTTAAATGCACATGCTCTAAATATTGTAAGGGACATGTTCCCCTGCCCCCCCTGGGATCTGCACCCATGGTCCTACTCTTACACAGTTATATTTTCTCTTTAAATACTCCATCTATAAACATAACACTGTATATTCTATAGTAGCATTATTGTAATGCTGTTAAAATGGGAGTGCTCAAAGAACGTTTCTGTGATTGTGCTTGCTTCAGTTCTGAGCATAAATACATTAATACAATCATATTATTGCCTTTTTATGGGCGTTTTCATACTTCAATTATTGCCTTGATTGTGTTAAGTTTTTGATGTGCATGCAAGCTGTAAGGGCTGTTGAAAATCTGTTCCTTTGTGTCTTACATTTGTGTGCAGATGTGCTGCAGCCTACGTACTCCTTGCAGAGGAAGAAGCCACAACCATCACAGAAGCTGAACGCCTCTTCAAAAAAGCACTAAGTATCGGTAAGAATGGATTGAATATACATAAAGTACTCAACCATTGTGAACCATGAGGCACAGTAGCAGGAAGATAGCTAACTAGTTAAGGAGTAATTACACCCACTTTTAGTGCTCTGCGACATGCTCTGCCACTCACTGGTAATTGTGGTTATAAATAGAACAGACCACATCTGTCCACACCCACCTGTGATGAAGGAGGTAATCACAAGTGCAATATCAAGGCATCTCTTCTACATAAGACCACAGCATGTAGTATGAAGTTGTATCATATGTAATAAACAATTCGATCCATGTTCTTCATGTTTTACATTTCTATGGACTGAAGTTTGGTTTATTAAATGTCTCATATTTTCTGTTTGCCATCCACAGCTGGAAAAGATATCAACTTACTGGTGTACATTAAACGCAGACTGGCCATGTGTGCACGCAAGCTGGGCCGGATTAAAGAAGCAGTGAAAATGATGAGAGATGTGAGTTTATATCAGAGTAGCACCTCATAGTGCTTACTGCTATAGTGTGTGATTTGTGGAATTATGCATGCAGCTGAGACTGTCGTCACTGTAACATTTTCATTTTAAAACGAAAACGATCTTCGTCCTCACAAGCTTTTTAGCACTGTTTCAGAAATAATCTCCATCCATATGAACACGCCTGAAAACGCATATCACATACCACTCACGCACACTGGTCATGCATATGCAGGTGTTACACACGAGGTAGGGCTGATCATGTTGCTGGACACGGGAACACTCCATGTGTGTTTTTACAACTAGGTGCAATAGCTATACATACATAGCTATTTTATTGTATTCTATTTATATTACTTGTATTATTATCTGTTTTTTCATTGTTTGTTACTCAGTTACTTTTTTCCTTTTGCTTTTTTAAACCCTTGAGCTGCTGTAACGTGAATTTCCCCATTTGTGGGATCACTAAAGTATATCTTATTTTAATTGTCGCAAATGGCTGAAATACGAGCTTACCTTCTGTGCATGTAGGCAGTAGTAGCATTATAAAATGCAGCATTCAACTGCACTACAGCTGCACAACAAGGTCAGAAACGTCTGTAATTCGTTATCCATGATGAATTTTCTTCCGGAAAAGGGTCACGTGACAAATCAGGGAAGGACATGACTGATAAGACTCGATCAGGAAACAAACATGGCTGACTGCGCTACCATTTTCAGAGGTCTCAGTTTCTGCCCGTCCAGACTGAAACGTGATCCTGGAGTTTTCAAATTAAAACACGATCAGCAGCGTTTCCAAAAGTCGTGTGGATGTAGCCTGAGGCAACATGTTTATTGTATTTAAAACTTAGTACAGTAGTACTAACAAACTGCATTGTTAATGTCTGATATTTTCTCTCTTTACAGTTAATGAAGGAGTTCCCTCTGCTGGGAATGTTAAATATACATGAAAACCTCTTGGAGGCACTTCTAGAGCTTCAGGCATACGCTGATGTCCAAGCAGTCCTTGCCAAATATGATGGTAACACATCAGAAATGTCATTTTTCATCATACTATGTTTGGACAGAAATGAATCAGTCTTGAAAATGTATGACATAATATGTCACATGACCCCAATTTCTTCTTCTGCCATTATAGACATCAGCTTGCCAAAATCAGCCACTATATGCTACACATCTGCACTGTTGAAAGCACGGGCTGTATCAGATAAGTATGTGTCCCTTTGGTTCATAGAGTTTTTAAATATCTTTTGAACATTGCATACCGTTCAACATCAGTATCTCCTAAAACCTATTTTCTAAGGCTGCACTAACAGCAGCATTTAATAATTTTGTGAGCAGCAACAGTGTGTCATATGAGGTGTTTCTGTCTCAGGTTCTCTCCAGAGGCCGCGTCACGGCGAGGGCTCAGCACAGCAGAGATGAACGCTGTGGAGGCCATACACAGAGCTGTTGAGTTCAATCCACACGTGCCAAAGGTCAGTCGTTATTGATCACTTAAAGATGTGACGTTATGCTGTTGTTCCTATTCCTGTTCCAAAATTGTCCAGATTTATTTTTGACTTGGGTCTCTGTCTGGGCTGCATACATCCTGTTTGATTTCCACACAATTAATGAAATGTATATTTTCATGCAGCTGTTACACTGCAAGTGGTTTGGGTAGATTTTTTTGGTAGCATTTTACATTACAGCTCGGTAATAACATGGTAGTAGTGGGGTAATAGTTTGATAATAAAGAGGCTATAATTATTAGTAATTACCAATGTAATAACCAGGTAATAGCTTGGTATTAACAATGGGTATATCTGGGTAATATTAGACTGATATTTATCTAACAGGGTAATAAGGGGCCAAAAACAAAGGGTCATAATGGGGAAACACATTTAAAGATAACAAAGAGGCAAAACTATTTAGTAATAATATTGTAATATTTTGGTAATAATATGGTAACCTGCTAAGATTAAAATGGTTATATCAGTGCAATATTTCAATTCAAAATAATGAGGTAATAGAGGATTTCACAATATTATAGTCTACTAATACCTTTTAAAATCACATGACAATTCTTTTAATTCAAAATTGGTAATTGCCATATTATAATGCTGAAATTCATCCTCCTCTATGTTCCAAATATTCCCTTTTGTTTCAAGGTAATACAGGTGAGTTATATCAGCAGTAACAGGTGGTGGAGCTTACAAATAGAGCAGTCTTTATTCCAGACATGCTGATTACCAGCTCACCAGCAGGTGTCAGTGTAGGTCTAAATACAGGAGCTCTTAATTCATTTTATCATACCTGTCTGTCACTTTAGACCCAAAATATTGGTTTCTATTTGTCTATTCTCTCTATTAATCAATTAAATGGGACACTATTGTATATGTGATGGACACATTTGCCCTGTTACGAGACAATGCAGTATTCTTTTCTGAATCATACATGCATTATGTTGTTGTTTTTAATTATTTTTGAGAGCATAGCAGGAATAGGAACAGAAAAAAAGAAAAGTAAACACTAGGTATACAATAGCCATAGTCATAATTAAATTAAATACAAAGCAGTTTTTCTTTTAAAAGAACAAAGGTGTATATACATTGGTCACAACACACTAGTCCTTACCCTGAAAACAATTTGGTACAATTATGAGTTTTTAGTTTGAATTTCACATTTGGGTCCCAAGAAAAACCGTAAACGTAAAACAGATTGGTCACAGTTTTCCATAATAAGAGAGCAGCTCTGTATATGCAACTGAACCAGGGAGAACAGGGGACTACAGCTGGGTATCTCTCTGGCCTTTCACATCAGTTCCCACAGGATTAGATGTCACACGTGCACACACACAGTCATACACAACCAGTTGCAGCGGAGTTTTGTCTCAGCCTTTGTAGTGTGGTGTTGTTTCATCTCATGGACTCCTTTTCTGAGAGAAAGAGAATCAGTGTGTTTGTGTGTGTGTCTGTGTGCGGGGGTGTCAGCCAGCACTTTGATCCAGCCTTTGATTTTAAAGTGAGGGCCCTCATTTTCAGTGTCTTTCCAACTGCTCCCTCCCCACTGTGCCCAGAGAGGCAGCCATGCTCTCTCCTCTCATCACGTACCCTCATCCTGTTTCTTATCCTCTCATGTTCCCTCATCCCCTGTTTGAGCCAAACAGAGAGTCTGACGTTGACCACTACTGCCAACTTTTAAAAATGTGTAACACACCTTTCACAGAGGATTATTATAGGCTCATCTTTCAGCATTGGATTGACATCTGGTACTTACTCAGGGACATCGTTGTGTTATGTTTTTGACTCGTTGCTTTGTGTTGTCTGGCATGATGAGTGCATCTGTGACTGTGGCCTTTTTAGACACTGGCTGGCCCCCTTAAGTAGGATCTGAAAATGTTTTTTGTCCAAAAGTTCCCTATAGAGCCATCATCTCTTTCTAACTGGACGTGATGTAAACGAGCGAGCATCAGGTTGTTTCAGTTTTTCCCAATGAGGATCTGCTAACCTGCTCTGTGCATCAGCTAACAGGCTAAGCAATGTGTCATTTGTTTGAAAAAACACTTGCCCTGGCTCTATTTTTGCAAAGTTTTGCACACTTGCTCCACCTCCAACCTATTTTCATTCGTCAAAACCGATGTTGACGTCGTTGATATTTCCATTTTCCCTGCAGTCAGCAGTCAACATGGATGAAGAGATAATTTATGAGGTTAAGAAGCAGCACGTTATATGATCTACAGCACCATTTTTTTATAAGGGAAATTATTAAAACTTAGACACTTACTCATTTGCAGAGGGAGAAATCACAACGGCGCCAAAAAAAAAAAAAATCTCATCCTCTGCTCGGGCTGCGACACCACTCGTAGTATATTTGGACAATTTTTTGCACTCCATATGTTAGGATGAGGTGTAATTCTATACTCTTGTGTAGATTTGACTCTAGTTTCCTAAATAGTGTAGAAACATGTGCATGCTTTGGCAAAGTGTCTTCAGTCATCAGCCGAAAAAACAACACCATCATGTTGGGCTTCAACTAATGAATACTTTCATTAGTGATTAATCTATTAGTCTATTCAGTATAATAAAAAAGTGATGCATTTTTTTTACACTAATTAATTTCTAAAGTGTCTTTTCTAAGAAATGTATTTTCCTTGTAGATGAAATAATAATTAAGCAAGATATAAATATATGATTTATATCAGTGTAAGGAGGCAGGAGATGCGTCAAAGGTGACTCAATAACAAAGCTTATGTGTGTTTGGTTGCTATAGAGAAGCCATAACAGATACCAGTGTTGCACTGAACTAGAGCAAGCAGAGTAGAGCAGCTTTGGCAAATCTGAGTCTGTGGATTTTTATTAATTTCTCAACCACCACCATCATCATCAATGTACCAGTTTGCCATGGTGGCCCAAAGTTTAGAGAGACGTGGGCTTGTGACAGGACGGTGGACCAGCAGGATAAATGTGGGTATAGAAAACAAGCCCCCAGGAAGAGCGCCGGGGTTTGAAGCCAATTAGTACTGGCCATACAGTGGTATTGGCAGCCGTCATGTGATGCCCTCTGGCCCAAAAATACTTTTTCCCATTGACTTACATGGTGAAAGAGACGTCTGTAAATCTGTGGATACATTTTTTTGAGCATCACAACCCCCGCAAATTGACTTTCACTATCGACAATTGACAATTCACTATTAGGATTAGATCCATTTGGTTTGGTAACATTTTGAAAGTCTAGAAGAGCCGCAAGATTTAATTATTTAATCCCCATTCAAATTAGCCGGAGCGCTAAGTCTCTAGGGCGCCTGCGCTATGGGCCACACATCGCGAAAGCCGTTCATCCGGGGATTTTTAGAGGCGGCAGTTGAGCTTTTTTGACTTCATGCATCACTGAGCAGCTTTCATAGGAATGAACGGAGCTCTGCCTCAAGCGCTGTATCCGGGTTTTATGATACATCCATGATGTAAAAGGTGAAAAAAAGAGTGTTTTCCCCTCTCTCATTACCAGCACTGAGATGACCTTTAACCCCCAGACTGTGGTTCCACTGGGTAGCTTCCAGGTGTGAATGTGTGTGTGTCTGTGCAAGTGTAAGGGCTTTTTTTTTTAACACCAAGTAAAGGTTGAAAAAAACGAAAATAAAAACCCAATGGACAAATGGAGTCATGAAGGAACAATGTTAGGGTCAAGCTATAAGTGTGTGGGTGTGTTATCAAGCATGCCAAGGAGATTATATATAAATAACATAGGCTACATCACATGAGCTTATTCAAACTGCTGAAAAAGCTATACACACACTAAACCCACATCCACACACACAGTCTGTTACGGTGCACACAGCCCTCCTCCCACTTTTCCCCTCACCAGCTCTCCATCTTGCCCCTATTTCCCTCCTCCTCCTCCTCCCATCTATTTCCCTCCCCTCCTCATCTTCTTGTCCTTCTCTATTTATCCTCCTCCACCCGTTTCTCCATCTGTCCATTCCAATCAGCCTCTCCACCAGCCAGTGGTTAAGAAACTGACAGTCTGCCGGATGCGTGGACAGCTGATCAAGTGTTTCTGCTATCTGAATCTGTTGTACATTTACATTTACCACCACTTTGGTCCGTACACTCGTTTTGAAGCAGTCTGGGTGACCGATCCCATCTACCTCGCTAGTTTACTCCACTTTGGAAGGCGGTTTCTCATCTCACCCCATTCTGGTTGACATGTCCTCATCTAGATCACCTGTCAAGGCTCAGAAATGCGGACCTTTGCTTAGTTTACCTCTGAAATTGGCTTTTTGGTTTGTAAATTGAGACAGAGCAGCAGTCCTGGGTTTGTTCTGAATTAAGATGGATGAGGTTTGATTCAGACAAGGCAAAGGGGGTCCCAGCCCACTTTGGGATAAATGCTGGGATTTTTCTCCCACCAAAACACCAAATGAGCTCTGGTTCTTGAACCGGTTCCATTCAGGATTCTTGGAACCGTGGTACTATGTAGCGAACCAGCCCGCGTTTCCACCAGTTTTGAGCAGAACTATTGTAATGAAGGATGTGTCATCAATGGAGGGCGTTGCACAACGGAAGTAAACAGTAGTAGCAAGAAGGCAGATTGCATTGATTACCAGCAAGCTTTTGTTCGGTTATTACAGATATTTGTTTTTATCCAAAAACAAGCATGGATCAACTATTAATGATAAGAAGACATAGAAGACTATTTCGTGTAAGGCTCTCTTTCCAACCTGTAGAATATGAGATGCCCACTTTGGTTCGCACTTTAGGTAAAGAAAAACCTACTATCTTTTGGTTCCAGCTGGGAACCAATTTATTTTTGGTTGAAATGCTCCAAACGGTTGAAAATTAGGAACAGAACCAGTTCTGTGTTAGTGGAAAAGGGGTATCCCTCAGTAGAGGTTGGAGTTGCTAGTAGCAGTGTTTACTGACTGTATGAAATTCTTAATCTGCAACACCTGTTTTTATTTTTTTGTTCTTTCACTGTACATGTGTATGTTTATCCGACCCTTATAGAGGAACTACAGGGCTGATGTCATTGTTGCCTGTGTGTCCCATTGTGAGAAGCAAAGTGCTGCAGATTAGAATCAGAAGGCAGCTTATGAGTTATGCTCTGGGCTTATGACTGCCCAGGGATAAAAGGAGAACACATGAAACTCAATCCCTTCATCAAAGAGGCGACAGGGAGTGGAGAAGCGGACTGAAGAACGAGAGGGTGGGGGGGGCAGTCGGCCAGCACAGAGGACTGAGGTGTCACCAGGTCTAATGCCGTGGCATGCGAGGAAGGACAGCTGAGCAGCCAGCCTCTCTAAATGGTTAATCTTAAAACACAGAGGACCCAGACCTACATGGGTGCCATACTGGTCATTCATTATCAGCAACAGGAGGAGAAATATATGTAAAACTGTAAAATATCCAGGTTTAACCTAGCGGCAACCTCCGGGGCTGAAAAATTAAGCTTGCGCAGAAGTGCCAAAAACTGTAGTTCCTCAAATGGCCACTTGAGGCTGTCTCCAAAAACGAGTCAATCCCCATAGACCCCCATGTTAAAATGCCCAACTCACAAGTGGCTAGCCGCTAGCTAGATCCGCTCCTCGCTCCTCCCCAGCTTTACCCGACGTTAGCATTACCCTGGTTCCCATGACGAAAGGCCTATGGGAGTTTTCCTTTGAAACAGTGTACACAAGTTTATGAGACTTACAAATTTTTTTTCCAGTGAGATAATCTTCACAAATAAACACCATTTTTATGATTTAAGGAGCATAAATGCAATCGTGGGGTATATACAGTGGGGTATTTACCGACTTATTTTATGTCATAGAACAAACCTGAAAATCTCATAAGCTTGTATTAACCACAGACGCTATTTTAGCCATCTAACCAAAAACCCACTGACTTTGAGACAAGGGAACCTGAAGTGCTAAAATGCAAACTCATTTCCATGTTTTAGGACTCATTCCTGTGGCACTCAATGGTCACTTCTGGCTCCAAAAACTAAGATGGCGACAGCCAAAATGTTACTCGAGGCTTCAAATCTGTAATCCACAAACCACTGGGTGACGTCACGGTGGCTACGTCCACTTCTTTTATACAGTCTATGGGTTTAATCAAAATAACAAATTGGCTTGCTTACAGATTGTCAAAATCATCAAATCTGAAGTTCAAGATTGGGCCCCAAATCAAGATCACCTTCCTACTCGTCATGTGGTTGTATAAAAAGAATGTATGTTATTTTATTAGTTACTGTAGTTGTGCTCTGCAGCATTGAAGTTGTAGGTTTCCTCTTGAGCTGGCTGGCTGCCTCGACACTGGTACCGGGGGAGTAGAGGATGGTGAAAGGTTTGTGCTCATGAAAGAAGACCGAAATGGTGAGGAGGATGAAGGCAGACGGACAGTCAAATGTCTTGGCTGGAGCAGAGAGAGCTGACTTAAATGAGTCAGACAGGATAAGTGAGAAGGTCAAACAAGCAGCTTCTGGTTGTCTCGAGCTGCCGATTCTTGTAATGACTACAGAGGGTGTTAGGATGGAAAGAGAAGAGGCTAGAAGACATGACTGTCTCTGGGTACGGTTGAGTGAAGTGAGGAGAAGTGTTCACACCTGTTTGGTTGGTTGCGTGCTTGATTGAGCTTTTTTCACCCATGAGGGTGAGATTCAGAGGGCGGCGAGTGATGGACAGACGAGAGAGGGGTGAGGTGGGCCTGGCAAACTGTCTGTATAGAACATATTATACAGAAATATTTTATGAGTATGGCCATTAGGGGGTGTTCTAAATTGAAAATCGATCGAAATGAGCATTCGATTTCGACCATTGGAATCAAAATAAGGACCAGCGATTCTCCCAGCATTTTTTTTTCTCTGCACCCCCATCTACTTGTGTGTGTCAGAAGAAAAAAAAGACAACACTTCATCGATGACACAGCCTGCAGCTAAAGACACAACGTTAGCTTATCGGTAGCACTTTTCGAGACGCCGGGGCCACTGCCATCGTCAGAGATGTTGGAGAAACAACAGAACTGGAAAATCCTTCTGCTTCCCTGAAGTCACCGGTGTGGCAACATTTTGCTTTTCCTGTGAGTTATGTAAACAAACAACGGCCAACGAAGCATGTGGGTGCCGATGGGACTTCATAGAGTATTCAGGTGCGCTTCGTATACTCTCAGAAACTCAAGCTGTTGTACCCTTCTGCCATCTAGTGGCTCTTCTTGGTTATATCACTCTTGATAACATGTAGCCTATCTTTTTAAAGAAGAATTTGAAAATGTAAATGATCAATGATCTGTTGATCTTTACGAATCAAGACTCCGTAGTCTAGGCATAGCAGTCTCAGTGCTTGAATCGAGTCATTACGATCAAATCGAATTGTGGATTTGGAAAATCGTGACACCCCTAATTGCCGTAGTACAGTGATGACACTGACATGACTGACATTGCCAAATAAGTGAGACGGACAACCAGGGGACAAGATGGGACCCAGGCTCATATCTTGCAAGCTAAGGGAGCATGAAAGAGGGTTGGAGGAAGACAGGGATGAGCCAGGTCGAAGAGCCTGGGCAGGCTGTGATCACGAGGGTGAGAGTGGAGAAAGAGGGTAAGGCAGGGGGAGATGGGTGAAGCAGCATGGTCTGGCTGGATGGATGGATGGATGGATGGATGGCTGGCTGAGCCTGTGACCATGGAAGGGATTAGACAGGATTAGCTGTGGGGTAACCTTCCCAAAGTGTCAGTCTGAGTTCCAGACCGCTGTGAAGCTGGCCGCCTGGGAATCCAGCCCAGGGGGGCCCCAGCCCCGCACATGGGTTTTGTTTAACACAGACCCCTGCCACACTGGGCACCACAGACATAAAGTACATAGAGTGGCATGTTCATCAAAGTCAATATACACCTGTTAGTGACTTATCCATGGACAGAGCTCGGCCTTCACTAAAAATATATATTGCAGAAAAGCAGTACACAATATTCTCATGTTGCTATTTGTAGATGCTTGTTTTGTGTTATTTCAGAAAGCATACCTGCTCTATAGGTTGTAACTCTGGGATATGGGCCTTTGTCAGCACAGTGAACCGACTGACTCATGGGGACAAACTTACACAGTAGGGAAAGAGAGGAGGGGTGAGCGGGGGATGTTACACATTCATGGAATGAATGTACTGTACTGTAACAATAACACACACTCGGAGAGCTTTGGAAAGCCTTTCCCTCCCACCTTGAACAATTGCAAAATAAGGCTGTCAACAAATACCTCACATGAAGAAAATATGTGTTCAGTCTGCAGGGAGTTAGCCAGAGGGAATTTCACAATAGCATAGAAAGTGAAGTGCAGACTGAGAAACACGGAGAAGATGTGAATGAAACCATTAAAGCTGCATGAATTGATTTTTTTTACCACAAGGGGGCAGACCTTTTTTTTTCTTCTTTTTATTTTATAAACCAAACTTACATCAGCAGACTTGCCTACTTCACATCCAGCACAAACAAAGCAACATCCTATTTGACTTGCCTCTTTCTTACCACCTGTTTAATGCAAATAGTTGTGGATTGGTTGCCCGAGAAAAAAAAACAATTGGGTCTCTTTTGCATGTTAAATGTTTAATTTTTTTACCAGCATTTTGCATTTATTCAGTGAAGACTGTCAGGAGAAGGAGCAGGATGACAACAAATGTCTCCAAATGAGTGCAAACG
>JAOVVB010035891.1:0-15364 GCA_028570985.1 Heterobranchus longifilis
CACACACACACACACACACACACACACACACACACACACACACACACACACACACACACACACACACACACAGGAGATTTAAAAAGAAAGTGTTCAAAAAGAAAATAAAAATCAAAGTGTGTTTCACAAAAGGAGTTCTGTGTTCTTCTCAGCGGATTCGGCCACGACTACCACAAAGAGACGAAAGAAAAGCGCTGCTGCAGTGCATTCTGGGGATTTGAGTCCATATTTACAGCCCGTGGAATGATAACGTACCAGTTTTAGTTTTATCTACACACATTATCAGCTCCCTTTGTACTCCTGCAGCGACGTCCCGTCGACCACACTGTGATCAATACTCCCACTCGTCCGTCTTCATGTCCAGGTAGTTGAGAATGTTCTGGGCGAACTTCACCGCCTGCTTCCGCGCCATCTTGGTGGTCTCGTCGCCCTGCGGGTCCACGGCGTCCAGCGTCAGCAGCTGTTTGGTCAGCAGCTCCTCCAGCATCATGTAGCTCTTGTCGACGCGTTTGCCGTCGAAGCCGAGCGCCTGCGCCTGGAGGTCCGAGAGGCTCCCCAGGACCAGCCACACGGCGCGGTGCGACGGGTGCTCGGCGGGGCCCGGCTGGCGGCGGGCGAGGGCCTCGCGCAGGTCCAGGAAGGTGATGATGGCTTGGACCTCCACCACGGCGCGGCGGCGGGCCTCTCGGATGCACGGGTTCTTGGCCGTGTCCACCTGGTCCAGGTGCGTCAGGAGGCTCTGCAGCTCCGCTTTGGGCCTGAAGCTCAGGTCTCCCATCACGCAGTGCCGCAGGACGCCCTCTCGCAGGTGGGAGACGTGCGCTCGCACCGCCTCGATCTCACGGATGGAGTTGTTCTGCGCCAGGTCGTATCTGAAGAAACAAACACGGAGTCACTGCTTTGAAAAACTCCTCAACTTCACAAACCAGGGCTGCACGAGATCAGGAAGATCTGCGATATAAACACTGCGATAACGATATTACTGCGATAAATAAACAGTTTGCATATCAGTTCTGCCTTTCTGCTAAAATACAACAATTTAAAAAAACTGAAAAGAAGTTATTTCTGACATTTTATTGAACAAACTGAACATTGAACTGAACACAAAAGTTCACAAAAGTTTTCTACCGATTCTCTTTCAACTAACTCAAAAAAGTGTTTTTCGCGATATGTCGCAGTCTTTCGCGATGTGTTTATTGCGAAAGTTGATATTGCGATGACGATAAAAAAAAAACCGATATATTGTGCAGCCCTACTTCAAACACAAACAGGAGCTGCAGAACGATCAAACCAGTTTTAAACCTCTTTACTATCTGTAGGATCAGAAACACATCACGTCATATCACGAGATCACGTGAGGATCACGGATCACTTGATCGCATAAATCCATCTCATCAGGCTCCAAGTAAAGATCAGATCCAAGTACAGGTCTGTCCGGACCAATCGGCGTCCCGCGAGGAGCGACTCGTAGCTACAGGGGGCGTGGCTTAGGTGTTCAAAACAACAATGGCGGCTCTGCGTCGATGCTGCGATACCGCAGCAGTTTTGGTTTTATCAGAACTGGAGAATATTTCTTCAATGAAAGAAGAACAAAGAACGACTGCAGGCTTTTCTGCATTTCTCCTGACTGACTTCTGCAGAGTTTGATAGACAGGTGGTTCGTCCAATCACCTGCCAGGTTTTTTTTTTGACACGCTGGAATCACTTTACCTTATATTTTACTTTGTTGGGACTTTTCTCTCGAAACATTACAACTTTTTTTCTCAAAGAATCTTGATTTTTTCCCCTCAAAACATTATGATTTTTTTTAAGAAACAGATATTGTTATTGCATCACAGATAGGACACTAAATTCACAATATTCATGATTATCCCGATAATGGAAATTCATCACGATCAACTTATTGTGTGTGTTTTTTATCACGATCCGCGATAAAATCGATTATTGTCTCATCCCTAGTAGGTACCTTTTATATTACTCATAAAATACTCTGCAACAATCTTCATCCAATATGTGTTTTATTCTGAATTCTATTTTAGTTTTTATTCTGGAAAGCAAATAAACATTAAAATGCATTTTCTATTCCATTAAGATATGTTTTTTTTCAGCGCATACTGTGTCAAACAAACTTTTTAAAAAATGTAATTGAAGCTCAAAACTCTGCAGCACAGAAAACTATGTGAACGGAGTGGTACTTGAATCAGTGCTTCAGTCTGCTGTTCTACATAATAAAGTACTCTGTAGGCGTATTATTGCTATCAGCGCTTCTCTGTGAGTCTAATTCACTCCTGACAGAGCAGCATGATTCAAATCAAAATTCAACAACAATCCTCCGGCCCTCCTCCGATCCACCACCCAGGATACTGATGTTCAGCACCATCACTGTGAGGACAGCACAGTGTACACTAAATACTCTGAAGTATACAAACCGTTAAAGTACTTCCTGCTGGGAGAGCTGTTGATGAACATCTGCACGAGAGCTGAAACTATTAGAATTAATCAACTATTTTGATCATTTTAAGTCATTTTTTAAAGCAAAAGTGCCAAGAATTCTTCAGAAATGTTAATATTTATTCTCTGACAGTAAACTGAATTAGTGGTCGACCGATATGTTTTTTTCAACGGCCGATACCGACACCGATATTTAGAGAGCAGGACGGCCGATTTATAATGCCGATATTGTTTTATTTTCTTTAATCTGACAGCAGACAGAAGCATCTCTTTGTTTCTGAAATGCCGACGCTGATTATCTCAAAATGTCATTAATCGGCCCGATTAGTCGGTCTATCCCTAAAATGAATATCTTTGGGTTTTGAACAGTCGGTCGCACAAAACAGGACATTTGAAGACTTCATCTTGGATTTAGGGACTTTTTATAAACCAAAATGATAATTAGATAAACAGAGAAAATAATCAGCAGGTTAATCGAGAATGAATCTCGTAATTGAATTGAATAATGATCTCGTAATGATCATTATGAGCTCTTTTCTCAGAAATATGGGATTTTTTCTCAGAAATATGAGATCTTTTCTCAGAAATATGAGATTTTTTCTTTGAGATTTGAGATACTAACTCATAATTATGCAATATGGCATCAAATTGTTTTTTCCTTTTGTGAATGTAATGCACTTCCATAGGTTTCGGGCTCCTCCTCCAGGAAAGTTTGATTGTGAAACATTCTTTTCTGCGCCTGTGGCCCGGATCCATCTTTCGAGCGCTGCCTACCTTCGTGTGTCGTCTCCCTCCCCCTCCAGATCCAGATGTTTCAGGAGCCCGTTGATCTCCTCCACGACCTGTTTCCTGTAATTTCTGATCGCGGCGTTCCCGGAAACATCCAGAGCGTCCAGCTCCACCTGCATCTCCGTCAGGATGCGCGACAGGTGTGCGCAGCTGTCTCTGCCGCTCAGCCCCATCAGCAGCGCCACCAGCTGGCCGCGCGCCACGCTGACCTTCACCATCACCTGGTTGATGCGGTGCACGGCCTCGTGGGTGTCGCCCGACAGCGGCAGCGAGAGGGTCTGCTGCTGCGTGCGCCCTTCGATCACGTCCTGCACGGCGCACATGCGCGTCAGCGCCCGGTAGCGCGCCTTGCGTAGCGGCACCCTCCCTTCGGTCTTGACTTGGGTGAGCTTCAGCACGATCTCCTGCAGAGCGTCCACCAGCTCGTCGTTTATTTCGGCCACCCCGCCGGACCGCTGGGGCGCCACCACGCGGTCGTCCACCAGCTGCCGCGCCGCGTTGCTCAGATCCTCGATGGCCACGCGGGACGGGTGCGAGGCGTTCTCCTCCAGGTAGCGCAGGAGACCCTCCACCTCCTGCGCGGCTCTCTTGCGCGCCCCCTGCAGCTCCGGTTTACCCTCCGTGTCCACCTGGTCCACCTCCAGCAGCAGCCGCGTCAGCTCGCGCTCCAGACGCTTGTAGTCGCGGTCGTTCTGCAGCCCGCTGAACGTGCAGACCTGAGGCCCCAGGGACGCCACCTCCTTCTGGACCTCGTACAGCCGCATCATGGCGGGGTGCTGCGGGTGATACGGCTGCTGCTGCTGCTCCATCGGATGTTGCTGCTGCTGCGGGACCCCATGGTCCATCCTCTTCCCACCATCAAAGGGCTTCCCAAACAGGCTGCAGGAAAAAGAAGGAAAATCAGAACAATATGCAGCCATTCAGAGCCTCAGCACAGCGAGCACTGTTGTCTACAGGCCAGAATGGGCGGATTACTTCAAAAGTTTCTTTTCAGATACTCGCAGCCAACAGAGGCTGAATAGGACCTCCGACTAATGTCTGGATCTCTGCCACAGCAGCTGGCACAACGACAAACTCTGCAACCTCCGCCAAACATTCACATCTCCACCAACTCCAGAGGAAACAATGACCACGTTTACATGCACTAAATATTCTGTTTTTCACCCTCATTCAAAAAAGGATAATAATAATAATAAACTTTATTTATGCTCAAACTGCTTTAAAATAAAGTGCAAAATACTGCATGATAAAATCAGAAAATTCAATGAATAAAAAGACAACAAATAGAGTCATATATGCTAAGAACAATAGAGGATGTTAAAAGAATAAATAAAAACAAAACACGTAAAAAGGGTGGCGGTTAGTTAAAAGCAATGCTGAATGAATAAGTTTCCAAAATGTTCACAGAGCGTGCATCTCTTATAGCTTTGGGTTTGGAGTTCCAAAGATTTGGTGCATAATTGAAAAAGGCTGATCTGCCGATTTTCTTATTTATGTAAAAAATTGTGTTTAAAAAAAAGGAGGATCTAAGAGACCATGAAGGATTATAAAATGACAATGAATCAGTAATGTAGGCCGCTCCCAAACCATTAAGAGCTTTAAAATATTCCTACTAAGCTGTTTATATGGCTAATGGAAATTAATATTCCACAAATATTCCCCTTTACATGCAGCAATGCAAAATAGGATTTTTTTCTAAGTTTTCCCCCGGTGGCGGACAGCCTCCCTCTTTCATGAAAAGGCCGGCGTTGTGATGTTTGCACATATTCAAAAACCTGTTGATATCCAAGTCTTTCATAATGTTTAAAAGTCTGTGTGTTTCTCCTTCTGACCAGAAATGTGCGCTCTTCTTTTGGGCATGCATCTCTACCATCTCTATCACAGCCTTGCAAAATTTTGGCTAGTTGGTTTGTGTACAGTAACCATAGCAACGCACAGAGCCGAGTGTAAACAGGCAAGAGGCCGTAAACTGTCGCAAACTGCAGTAAAAACTCCAATTGAGACGCATATTCCAAATGCGCTGTATATAGTCTCATGTCCAAGAAATGCTTCTGAAATCTGAATAGAAAGACATTGCTTTGAACTGAAACCTAACAATAAAAGAATCTTGAATAATATTGGCATATCCCACGTCTTCATTGAAAAAAGCTACATTTGGAATAAGGTCTAATTTGGAATATCCAAACGGAATATGCTGTTTATATGACCTGTATCAAATTCAGAATATTGAGTGAAATATTAGTGTGCATGTGTAAATAATGTGGTATTTCTGTGTTGGAAACAGAAGTAAGATTTTTGTGAATCTTTCTCTCCAGTGAGAACAAAAGCGACAACATTCCTGTGTTAGAGTTATAACATACGACCTTCTGATATAACCACGATGGCTGTTATGTTGCAGACGGTCGCCCACTACCACCTAAAAAAAAAAAAATCCTACAATCGTAAAGTGTTGTATCTCCAGTTTACAGGCAGTCCTGTCATCCTGAGCGTGTGAGAAAGCCAGCCTGAGGGCTAAAGAGTCGTTAAACATGAAAATAATCCATTTTATGTGTGAACTCTCCTGACGCTCTACCACTGTGCTGCTGTCACTTCCCAACGTGCTGCAGAAATGTTCCCAGCCGTGTCTGTGTGGAACGGTCACGGACGCTGTGGAAACTCAACCTGCAATGTTCAATTTGTTGCAGGTTCAGTTTATAAAAATGACTTTTTTTTTTCTCCTCAGTCCTTGTGGCCTTTTTGTCAAACTGTAAATGATTTTTAAAGCTGATTTCAATATCTGATGCCAATATATCAGCTAATATTAGAGATGGGAATATCGGTATCGGGGGCTGATATCGACATATTTCACGTATCTGATATCGGACTTGCCAATCAAAAATAACTTCTAGGGCTTTTATTGTGAAAGTTAAGAACGGATGTAGTACTACTACATCTGTAGTACTGTAGATTTCTCTACACAGTTTTTGCACTTTTACATGCTGCTGCAATAACCATACTTGATGTGCCCTGTTCTTATATTTTATTTAAAATGTTAAATTTGAAAAACCTTGTGCACCTACTTTACATACAGTTAAAATAAATAGCTTTATACATTTTGTTTTTGTATATTTTTTTGCTCTGTTAATAAGAAGTGCACTGTGGCTACATCTTCATGTAACCTCACACATAATACCAATAAGAAAAATAACATAAAATTACATCTGGTATTGGTATCGGTGCCGGTATCGGCAGCTATGTATCGAAATCTGATCAGAACTGGAAAAACCTGGATCCGTGCATCCCTGGCTGACATTCATCTTTTTACATATTGTGACCAACAAATACTAAATGTGACGCTTTACAGTTTAAAAATAAACTTGTAAGTGCTCTCTGGATGACTAACTAAAGGTGACGTCTGTTCTAAATTCCCCCCCCCCCCCCAAAACATTCTACTGATACTGATGATCTGCAATAATACAATAAACTAATATCCACTGATACATCAGCCAAACTGATATAATCAGCCAAAGTTGTTCTATCGTCCCTATAGTGGAAATTTCGCCCATGGTCACATGTATGTAAAACGGAACATGGAAGTATGGATTTTAATTCAAATCCCCGTGTTTTTTTACTAACCATACCAAGTCATTTTGTTGCCTAAACCTACGGAATTAGTCCCGTTTCACAACATTGTTCGCGACATTGATAGCGTGTGTATCATGTGACTGACATGTATTTAAAACAGAACATGTATCATACCTACAAACTGTTGTGCATAGTTGCATACATATTCATATCCATGATTATACGACCCGTTATTTTTAAATGTGCTACAATGTCAGACAAAAAATAGGGACCTTGTGTGGAAAGGCCCTTACTCTTTCCACATGCATGTACAGACTTTAACTGGTTTAGAGCCAATAAATGAAAACAGTAATTAGTATTGATAAGCAGAGTGACCCCACATACATAAACAGGGCTATAAACAGCCTGTTAGATACTGTAAGTCCCTCTATGCTCTCAAAACGACTGAAGCGTGATTGATATGCGAGTAAAGAAAAATATTTTCTTGACCTCTTTTAGTGACCTTATTTCTTATTAGATTCAACTGCAGATGAATCACACGGCAGCCCATCTACAGACGAGAACAAATGCACACATGATATATTCATATGGAATTCTTAGCCCTTACAAATCATGCAAGAAAATGAATGAGGTTAACCTACATTTCCTCTCGACGAGAGGAACACCCACATGACAACCGTTGGGAGTATAGCAGAGCGTTTCCACCGGCTCGCTGGCTGACATGATGGCGATAGCTCTCTAATCCTCATAAACAGAATCCAGCCTGCCCATCAGGCTTTAAATACTGAGGAGGAAATTAACTGACCGGCACCCGAAATATGACAACACTTCAGTCTCCACGCACTCGTGCAGGAGATGTGTGTGTGTGTTTGTGTGTCAAAGTGTGTGACAGGTGCTGAGAAATGTATTCCCAATTTTCAACACTTAGAAGAAAAAAAAAACGCCATCAGCACTTCTTAGTGGGATTAATAACAGAGATCTTGTTTAAGCTGTTAAATTATCTTTTGAGCCAAAATGCCAAAACTTTGCTGATTTCAGCTTCTCCAGTGTGAAGATTTGCTGCTTCTCTCTGTTTTTAATAATTGCAAACTTAATATTTCTTTGAGTTTTGGACAAAAGGAATCTGAAGACGTCACGTTAAAGCTCTGGGACCGTGTGACACACTTGATTGATCCAGAAAAGAATCAGTAGTTGCAGCCCTAGTTCTCAGATATATCGGGTAAAACCTGTTCTGCCTCTGGTGTTATACACTCCTGTAATTTCATTATGATTATTAAGACAAAGTATATATTATATACACATACAGGTTACTGTCTGTAGTTTTAAAGGGGGGGTGTGTCTGGAGTTGCATTGCATCTCTGTGTAGTAATTTTGTACTTTGTCTTTATGCAGTTATTTTGCATCTCTCTGTAGTTGTTTTGACTCTTTTTGTAGTTATATTGCATCTCTTTGTAGGCCTAATTGTTTAGTGTCTCTCTGTAGTCATTTTGCTTCTTTGTGTTGTCTCTTTGTAGTCATTGTGTGTCTCTTTGTAGTTGTTTTCCAGTCATTTTTTGTATGTTTGTAGTCATTGTGTGTCTCTGTAGTTGTTATTCATCCCATCTCTCTGTAGTCATTTTGCTTATCTTTGTAGTTGTTTTACGTCTCGTTTTGTGTCTGTATAGTTTTGCGTCAGTTTCTAGCAGGGCTGTGCTCAAAAAAATCGATACGGCAATATATTATGATGTACTCCTTGTTGATACACGTTTTGAAATGGCAGAAAATGCTGTAAATATTTGCATTTATTAATAACTGAGATTAGAAACAAAATATTACATTTACTTTTAAGATCTCTGTGGTCTTGAATTTTAAATGTTTTAAGTTGTGTGATCGCTACAGAATCATAAAGAACAACTGATGTAGCAAATTTTGTATGACATCATAATTCAAAATCAACGTATTGCGATATGTATCGTATATTGTGTACTCCGTATCGTGATGCATATCGTATCGCAAGGCTGTAGGCAATAACCAGCCCTATAGTCATTTTGCATCTCTTTGTAGTCGTGTGTAACTTTGTAGTTTTATGTGCATTTTTGTAGTAATTTCACATCTATTGTGCAGCAATCCAGAACTCTGTGGTGCTGCTGTTTGAAAAACTGAACTTGAGTATTTATTTCACACTGAAGGTGAAGAGGTGCTGATTCTGGTGCAAAGCTTCCTGCCACTCACACTCCTGAGCAGAGATATTATACTAAATATTAAAGTATTATGGGAAATCACCAAACAGTCACTTCAAACAGTCACTTCACACAGAGGCTCTGAACCCTCGGGCCCGATCAATAATCCATCCATGATTAAAAAATTTTTTTTTTAAATGCAAACCTCTAAATGAAGAACCACCTCCAGCATTAAAATAAATTCTACTTAGGATTTAAAAAAACAAGAGAGAAAGAAAAGGAAAGAGAGAGTGGTAAATTCTTCCACAAACATCAAAGTGAAGTTTCTCTATCTGCAGGGTAAACGGTAATACAGCAGGATTATGATAAGGGACGTTTTGTAGTTTTTGCAGCAGAACATAGCTCACTCAGGGGAGACGGTTGCATCAGCAAACAGACTGTCATTACCGGCCCTGAAAGCATGATTGTTGCATATGAACACAAAGCCAACAATATGACGATTTGTTAGTCACAGCATCAATAACACTTATTGGAATAGACAGGATTATGTTATCAGCATTCCCTAAAGTACTTTTATGTAAGAGGGCGAGGGGCTGGGCATTCCCAGAATAGTGGATGGACGCACGCCGGAGCCAGAGCTTACAAATCTGAGTATTTATTAGGATAATCTCTGCAAAATCCACTCCAGCCTGGCAAACACCTCATCCCTTAATTTGATCCAAAAGAGACAAGAAGAAGAAAAAAAAAGGGATGTGACAAAGCTAAGAATAGGTTTTCTAGTAGGAATCTTCCCTTGCATGAGTAGAGTTGTTCCGATACCGATACCAGAATCCGATGCTGCAGAAAAAATGTTGGATCGGGTAGTGGTGAGTACGCGAACCGACGCACCGATATATCACGTAATTTAGCCATGAAAAAAAATCAACTTTAAAGTAGCTTCACCTGGATAAAATGGACATTTTTTTCTGGAAATCAAATCTTCTTTGCAGCAAGTTGTGCAAAATAATGTATTTTCTGGTTTGGTCAGCTGTCGGAGAGTGTAACAATCATGGATGTATAAAGAGAACTGTAAGGGCGTGTGTCCACATAGCGTTTTTTTCTGAGCGCCAGCGTCTTTTTTCAATTGTGTCCAATCAGGAGAGAGCGCATAGAGAAAAGGCGCTGGAACTTTTCAGAAAGGCGCTGTGTCGTCACCGGCGCTCCTTTTCAGGAAACTATCACAACAAAGAGAGAAAAGTCAGTTTGTGGGAGCAGATCGGTCAGACACTGACTGCTGCTGCTGCTGAGTGTAAGCTTGTTAGCTGTGTAATCAACCCTCTGTTTACGTAGCATTAAGCTAGCTGGCTAGCTAACATTAATGTTGTCATAGAAACAAACACGCAACCAGTGCTTTTTTGATGAGACGCTGTGAGGAAGCGCTGCCCAGCACCCTGCCAGCGCTTTTCTGCTAGAAAAAAAATGCTATGTGGACACAGGCCTTAACGTTAATCAGAGAGAATGTTAGCAAAATGTCAGCAATTCTGCAATATCTTACACTGGAAAATCCCAGCATGTGTACAGTATGCAAGGCTTCAGTTTCAAGGGGGGCACTGGTGTTGGCCATTTCAGTTGCTGTTGCACTCCGGTTTTAACATTTTAAAATAAATGCCTTTTGTTTTACTAGATTTTGGCTGCACATTAACATTTTATTTTTAAATGAATTGTTATTTATCCCTTGATGTATTCATGTTCTTTTCCAGTTATGACTGACTGTCAAACTAGATAATAAAAGAAAGTTATATGGTATTAATTCTCTGTATGTATTTGTTAATGTTTTAGAAAGGGTTTAGCCTGAGCTGGGCCATACAACCATGATAGCAATCATATCACATCCATACAGCATTAGTAGTATACAGATGTTAAAAAAATAAATAAATGTAGTAGCCTATATTTTTAAGGCACTGGTATAGATCGGTACTCGGTATCGGGCGATACGAAAGTCCAGGTATCGGAATCGGTATTGGGAAGGAACAAATAGTATCGTAACATCTCTAGGGGCTAACTGAGCCGGAGGTAGCATGCAGCATTGCTTTCAGATCTTCCCCAAAACCGTGCAACCACCTTCCTGCACGGCTGCATGCACCGGTCCTGCACGGATTTGCTTTGCGCATTATGTCACCGTACAAAATCCTATTTGGCACAGCTGGTTGCGAAGGTATCTGCCTCCTCATGTGAAACAGATTACCAGAACCAGCACCAGCACCAGCACCAGCACACACACACACACACACAGACACACCACACCTCCGGATCTACAGAAAACACCTCGAAGCATCTCCTGTCAGCTGTATCCTCCTCACGCACACAAACAGCATTTATTTCTCACCTTTTCAAAACTCCGAACACATTCGCGCACATTTTTACGGATGTCTGTTTCCATCAGCTACAACAGGGCGGGTCGTGGAGCAAAGTGGCATCCAGATGGATAGAAAATGAGAGATATTTGTGTGATGCTCCGGTCAGCTTCAGCACCTAACGACTGACTGACTGACTGACTGCGGGTCGGGCTGGTGTCGCCCCTCCCACAGACTACCAGAGGGGCTTCCTGCGATTACTCTCGCTTTAAAAACAACTTACTTTACAAATATATATCTTACTGAAGATTGCTGATTATTTAAATAGCTATTTTGTATCCAGTAAAGCAGTAACCGAGCCGTGTTTTCCACTCTGTGAATGCCATTGTCCGTGTCGGTGCGTTAAGCTAGCTACCGATGATCACCTGACTCAGCCCCACCTTTAGCCGAATAACTCCAGCTTTTTTGGGGGTCTTAATATATTAAACACCACTTTGTCACTTTAATAGTTTCATCCTTACCTGCATAGCCAACGTACAGCCATCTGAACTGTTGTGGAAAAGTGCGCACCTCCCCTGATTAAAGCTAAACATTAGCCTACCTAGCTACCTTCTAGTAGTTACTTTCCGGCTCACGCGAACGAACTAACGCGGAGTTTCTCTTCGCTGCATTTGGGTGGAAATAAAACAGTTTCACCGGCGTTTGTTTCACTCGACGATTAAGAGGTGTTAATGGATGTTGAGTTAACGTGTAATACACCCATATCGATGTAGAAGAAATGACATTAACGCGTTATTTTGCCAGTGATCGGCTTAACTATTTTTAACGGAGTGTAAGTTTTGGTTGTCCAACATTGGATTCACTCCATTTTGACGTGGGGCCGTGCCGTTTAATACGTAGAGGCACGGGCGGGTAAAGCGTACACTTTTTACCCTAACTAAATGAAAATGGCAACATATGGATTGTTTATTTTGTCTTTAAAGGTTGTTTTTTTTTTAGTTTTGCATAGTAACAAAATAAATGTTTTTATTCTTCTGCACGTGTTATTGAACTTCCTATTAGGCCTATTCATTGTGGGGCTGAACAATTAATCAAAATGTTATCGATATGGCCATCTGTAATTTCAAATCGTAGGAGGTGAAATATCTGTTAAAGGCGAAATGTGTGTCAAAATACCATTTTAAATGGCAATTAGATATTTTTCCTAAATCATTCCGTCCTAATTAATTTCACTGATACCTTTGGATATTGTTGTAAATTATTCTGAATTCCCCCTCCTTAAAAGAGAAAATAATAATAATAATAATAATAATAATAATCATGATAATAATGCATGTATAAGCACTTTTCATAACACAAAGTGATTAAAGTACTGGACATGCAGTTTGCCAAAATATGTAACCCTCCATAATGCACATATTTTATTTTTTATACTTCATATCATGCCTAATAACCTTGTTGAACATTGGGATGTTACTTATTTTACAAGTTACAATACACATTCTGTCAGACTGCATTTTCAACCTGCCACAAAATGTACCCCCTCTCTATAATGCACAGTCTCTGCCCTATACTATCAAGTATTTTATTTTGTGCATTTATTATGCATCAATTATACAGCAGGGGCAAGCTCAATATGTGGCAGTGGCAGCTAGCAATTATAATCCAATCATATAATAGGCCTAGCCTATATATTATTCTGAAATACTACTTTTATTTTTGGTAATTTTATGTATCTATATTGTTATGCTAATACTTGTGCACTTTTTCTAAATTAACATTTTGAATGCAGGACTTTTACTTGTAACAGAGTATTTCTACACTGTATTGAATAGCGTATAAATAGTTTGGGAGAAACCCCGCCTATCCGGGGCTGCGCAGGTGAAGTTTTGAAGCCCACCTTTTCTTTGTGGGAGTCACGTGATCAAACGGCTGGCTGTGCTCACAGAAGGACACCGACATGAACTCCTATGAAGTATACTGTAGGATAGGATTAACACCAGGATACTCTGTACTGTAACGGTTACCGACTCAAGTTAAAACAGCAGTTTAGTGTCGGTTAATTATAAATGGCGTCCAAAACAGCAGCAGCAGCAGCATCGGCGGCGGGCTGTTTAACATGGAGGATGTTCAGTCCTTTTACCCTCCACGCGCCACACAGCTTATCAGCGCTGAATATTCGGCATTGCAGCTCCAAACTGGCAACCCAGCAGGACAAAAAACCAAAGGTTCGTACAGGAAATCATAACAGTGTGTAAAATATACAGAATGTAAGCGCTACCATGTTGAATATTTGACTTACAGGAAGTGTTACGTCCTCTGCAGCTCGTTTACAACCAGCCAGCGTGTGTGTTCTGTGTTGCCATGATACTGTTGCTGGGGTGGTTGCCATGTTTTCATTGTATATGCAGAAGACTAGTAATACCACAATGTAAAATATACTACTTAATATGACTATACGGCTCTGTGCTACTCCATTACAAGCAGTGCTGGAATGTAACAAAGTACATTTACTCAAGTACTGTGCTTAAGTACACTTCTGAGGTACTTACTGGAATATTTTCTTTCCTTGCTACTTTATACTTCTGCTCCACTACAGTTCAGAGGGAAATATTGTACTTTACTAGTTAGTTACTTTACTAATTAAGATTTTTGCTTAATTGCTTAATCTACATAATACAATTAAGTTGACTTTGCTTGCAAATGTGTTTTTTACCTATAAAAAATTAAGTAGTTTGTACAAAGACTAGCCTTGCTTGATATACATAATGTGATGCAAAAAGTTGACTTTTAAAAAAATGTTTTATCAGTGTACCTTTGCAAAGGTGTGCCATATTTTTCTCGCAAGCCAATCAGAGCAGAGTGGGTTTTTCCAGGAGGGGGTCTTAAAGAGACAGGCGCTAAAATGGAGCGTTTCAGGCAGAGGGTGAATACAGGTATATTCAGACAGACGGTAGGAGAAAAATAATGTTTTTTTTTTAAACATTGAAGTATGTAAACATGTTCCAGTAGAAACCCAAAATACAGTATGATCCTGAAAAAGAGCAGAATATGCCTCCTTTAAAGATTAAATTAAAAATATTCATCTATTTTATGTCCAGTGACTCTGAAGTCTGAATGAACCAGTGTTCCCAGTGCAGTTGTTGTTACCCGTTTTCTGGTGTCTGCGTCCTGCACCGTGTCCGTCTCACCGTGCAGCAGTCTGGGTAGAAATGATAAGCAGCTTCCTGTTGGTCGTCTGTTTATTTAAACCATGTGACCTCTGTTTCTGTGTGCAAAACTTCTGTTTACTCTGTTGATTCAAATTAAACTCTTAAGTTACTGGCAGTGAGGCACCCTGCCCTGCAGTCCCTAAACCTTTACCATGTAGAGAAGGAAAATTTTAGTATTTAAGGATGATTTGCAATGTTAAATACATTTAGGAGTCCAAGAGAGGGCAGAATTGTTCAGCTCAACGTTCTCTTGTGGAGAAAACTATAACTGAATACTGAATCATCAAATAATAATGTTGTCAGTGAAATAATTAGAATATAAAAAGTAAAGTACATACTTTTCCTTTTAACCTACAATCATTTGACAAAAAAAAGAGAACCCCTTTTTTACGTTTAAAACTTTTATTTTACTAGAAGAATAGTTTTTAATTCCAAATTTTCCTTTTTTTGGTTTTAGGCTAGCTTTATTTTACACACCTGAATCTCAGACCAAACTGTTGGCGGTGGAGTTGCATTGTGGGTAATGCAAGCTAATGCTGGAAAAATATTTACGTAATTTGGACAACGCTTTATGCTCCGATTCTTGAATTTACTGAATGACTAAATAGCTTAGTACAGTAATTACTAGTAATTCACACAGGAGTATACAAAAGTAGGCATGTGACTATTACTACTATACTATTTATTCATAGAATTACCAGAAAACTAACAGAAAAATATCTGTGAACTCGTCACTCACTGCGAGGAGCGCGGATGCAGCGTGACACACATATCCGCCCCGACACTGAGCGCGCGCACACACACACACACACACACACACACACACACACACACCCGGACATTCTCCGCTACCGAC
>JAOVVB010035909.1:0-15363 GCA_028570985.1 Heterobranchus longifilis
GGCAGAGACCCCGCTGCGCCGGCTGACAGCAGGCTGCATGCTGAATACATTCTGTGATAACACAGAGAGAGGTGGTTTCTCCTACACACACATTCCAGAGTGAAGAGTGAAGGACAGAAATGAGAGGTCACATCCACTTTCACTCATGTCTGATTTCTTTCTGTCAAACACTATTATTACACACACACGCACATGTGCACGTGCCCACCCCCCCCCCCCCCACACACACACACACCCACACACACACACACCCCCACACACACAGTTACATTGACTTACATTAATTTCCTGGAGTCTTACCCTAAGTCTAACTCTAATCACTGACTCAAAAATCAGCTTTTTCCCAATTTAACAAGCTGTCCCCATGGTCTGTCTGAAATGTCCCTGAAGGTAGCCTCGAGACACACACACACGCACACACACACAAATTTGTGTTTCCATCATTTTAGAGGATATTACATTGACTTGCATTCATTTCCTGGAGCCTTACCCTTACCCTAACCTTATACCAAATTTTTACCACGGTGATGTAGATTAGTCCAACCATGCAGTATGCAACATTAGCACAATTTTTTGGGTGCTAATTACTTAATTTATCCTGATTTTAGTGCTATATAAGAGGGATGGGAAGATTCACTGACTTGCATCGGTAAATGGACTGTACTTATATCCGGTCCATGACATGAAAGTGCACGATGCCAGTGCACCGGTTAAAAAAATGTGCATCGGATACGATGGATGGATGGACTCGTTCTAACGTCTTTGCATCGGTAAAATTGGTAAGATTGATCGCTCCTCGATCTCTAAACTGTTTCACAGTCTCAAGCGCGCTCTCTCATCTCCGCTGGCTGCTGCTGTGACCCGAGACCGATGCATCTCCGGCAACATCAGTGCGTCACTTCAGAGTTTAACACGGAGGAGGAAGAGCTACAAGTTCCACACAATTCCTACAAATCATCGACAGCTTCTCTGGACCTATAAGTCTACGCTTTGCCATTTCTACTCCACTCTTCTTGCTGTAACTTGTGCGCAGCGCTGACCATCAGAACCCCTGCACGCATACACACACACACACACACACACACACATACACACACACACACCTGCAGTTATGGAGACACATTCACAGTCACACATTAAGTTTTTTGTCGAGCTTCACATATGTTTATATTACGACAGGCTGACAACAAAATGATTCCCACCACCATAACTCTGCCTTGTGTGCACAGCGAGAGAGGAGAGGGAGAGACGCTGTGCTGCCTACAAACAGTGGCGATCCTAGACTCTGGGGGGCCCAAACAAAGAAGCCCATTGATGCCACACACATCTATTTTATTCATGACCTGGGAGTATCAGTAGGAACATCGTTAGTGTCTGTGTGTTTCACATTAAGTTTCACAGCGCTGTGCCGGGACCAAAAACAGAAGAAATAATCCGACAGTCTCAAATTGAAAGTTTTTTGTCTGTGACTCACACAAATGTCTTGCTGTGTGTGTTTTGAACAGTGGTTGATCAGCAGTTCGTCTTTGTGTCACTCTGGTGTTACTGCAGGCAGATTCTCCTCACTCACTACGGTAGGCGGGGAAATATAATCAATGAATGGTGCAAACACATTGTTGATTTTGTCCCATGGAGCCGACATGAAAACTTTTTGGTCCAGTAAATTTCTGCTGACAGTGCACCTCCAGTGCTGACAGAGCTGTGGAGATCGGTCTTGTTGCGCTCCAGGCAGTCTGGACAAGATGTTTTTCTTTTTTTTCCTGGTGTGGATTATATGACAGAATGCATAGGCAGCACTCACTTCTCTGTCACGTCTCGCATGCTGTGAGGATTCTCATGAAAAAAATGCAAATGTAATGTAATGTAAATGCAAATTGCAATATTGTGGTTACCACTACAGCCCTAGTCTTCACCCACGGGGTTATGTCCCCACAATACGAGTAAAACACACACACACACACACACACACACACACACACACACAGTCTCTAGTTGAATTTGCGGTGTTACAGTATTGTTAATATTCACAATCCTGTCTTGAATCAGTAAGACCTGAACCTCCCTGGGGAAAACATATATCTTATCAGCACACTCGCTCACTTCATCAATTTCTCATTCCTCCTCATCAAAGACTTGATGCTACTACTCTGTTGTCCTCAACCTCCATCCAAATGCCACAGTTATCATCTTGTGGACATTTTATAATCTGGGAGACTATGCTTTATGAGAGGACAGCAGAGAAAGCAATTAGTGTTTGAAGTATTTAAAGTTATGGTCAGTTCTGCTCTTTTCTGGTGAGGGAGAAGTTATTAATACTTTTTATTTAATCAGACTGATGTAGCTCTCTGTTCTTCTGCCAAAAACTCGAGCAAAAAATTAAGTGGCTGCAGGCATTTTAACTGGAGCTCAGAGCAGGGATCAGATGAATCCCACTTCAGCTCGTCTGCTCTGTGTGCCAGTTGATTTTATAGTCTATTTTAAAATTCAATTCATCAAATGGTTAGACCCTATTATCAGAAAGCTTTAATCAGACTGATTCAACATCTGGACAGTCAGTTGTTTCCCATTTTCATGGTCTTTTTATTCAGCTAATATAGTAATCACGTAGTAATGCAACATATAAAGTAGCAATGCGTGAATGGAAGCCATTCATTATTTTATGCTGAAAAGCTGGCAGGAAGGAGAAAGGTGTGTTCTTGTTAACACCATGCATATTCTGGTTCAGGAAAAAGAACGTAGTGAAATTAAACCAGTCAAGCCGGATGAAACACACCAACACGAGGGTCGCAGGTTCGAGCCCCCGTGTTGCCTCCGGCTTGGTCGGGCGTCCATACAGGCACAATTGGCTGTCTCTGCGGGTGGGAAGCCGGATGGGGGCATATGTCCTGGTCACTGAACTAGCGCCTCCTCTGGTTGGTCAAGGCGCCTGTTCGGGGGGAAGGGGACTGGGGGAAATAGCGTGATCCTCCCAGGCGCTACGTCCTGCCAGTGAAACTCCTCGCTGTCAGGTGAAAAGAAGCGGCTGGCGACTTTGCATGTGTCTGAGGAAGCATGTGCTAGTCTACAACAGTTGGCACAGAGGGTGGAGCAACGACCGGATGGCTTAGCAGGGGGAATTGGCCAAGTACAATTGGGGAGAAAACGGGGGAAAAAATCTGGAAAAAAAAGCATGATTAGACTGAGAATCCGAGCTCTAACCGATATATCACATGGAACAATGTGTACAAAATGTAAATCTCATTATACATACTACAGGGAGTTTTATTCATCAGGCCAACATGCAGATTCGGAAAATGTGACCCAGTTTCTGAACTAAGGGGTTGAAGAGGAAAACTGAATCTAGATGATGATGATGGTGGCAGCCTGACACCTTTTGAAGCTTCATCATTATACTGGAGGAATCTGTGTGTGAGAGAATTCAGGGTTTTTCTTATTTCATAATTTCCTATCTGTTACTGGTGACCTTATCAGCAGGTCTGTCATCATCTCCACCTCATAAATACTGAGAACACAAGCACATTGACGACCTCCCTCAGCTTTATGTGCTGACATTTTGAGTTGGAATGGAATGTTTTAACACTTCAATCACTTGGTCACGTTGTCATTATGTTTCTAAATTTGCCCAGGTTCCCTGAACACGGCGTCTTATCAGCGCTGTTAAGCTATTTCCCTGAGGGACGAGATACAATTCAGCACATTTCTGTCATAAGAAGATGTAAGACATGTCTAACTCCAAAAGCAACTAAACTAGTAACTCAAGCTTTTATTATATCGAATCTTGACTATTGCGCCGTAATTTGGTCGAATGCAACAGCAGACATGATTGCGAAACTACAAAAAATATAACAGAGCAGCACACATTGTTCTTGGTTGTAGCTTGATGACAAGTGTTACTAAAATGCATAAGAATCTTGGTTGGTTAATGGTTAGTGATATATTACTTTATTCATTATTATTATTATTTACAAGAAATGTGTCTCCACATGTATTATACCAAAAAGTTACAGTTCAGATAATCATAAATACATTACCAGACATGCAGCGGGAGGCAATTTTACACTGCCAAAGGCAATGTCTACCTCCGGTAGAAGAACTGACATGTACAGAGCCATGTATGAGTGGAACTCATTCCCGAAGCACATCACACAAACAAATGGAAAAAGAACATTTAAACAACATCTTTTGAATCAGTATGAATGCAAAATGTAGAATATCAAAATAGAGAATACTAAAATGACCAACTTGCTGAGATTGATTGTTTGATAGGAAAAGGAAACAAAGATGATGAAAACACTTGATTGTGATTGTGATTGTTGGATGTATGGATTTTGTACTGTATTAATTAGATCAATTGTGAAGTCCTAGTTAATATGGGTTGGTATGTTTAGGACTACAAGTGAAATACCCAGTGGACTGCTTTTCAGACATTTTTGCTGTCTGACAATAACCTTCAGTCAAAGGCTCTTAACAGTCGTACTGTTGGTTTTTGTTCTTGTTTTTTATTGATCTATCGTTTCATTTAAATGTTGCATTTGCATTTGTTATTTTCTTTTTTCTCTTTTTCTCCATGGAACCTCTTTTGGTTTGCTTTTAACATTTTTAGTTTTTTTGTTGTTATGTACTGTACTGTGTTGCTTTAAAGCTGCAGCCCTGCTGTAGCTAATGGGAATCCTAATAAACAATAAACATTACTCATGTACACTTCACAAAGCAATGTAAATTATTGGTTATCCTTGGTAGTGAGGCCTCTTGTATGCATGAGTCACATCATACAGAAGAGAAGAACTAGTGCACGCATGTTCTGAATGCTCCGAAGTAAAACATTGTTTTTCATTTAAACTTGAGAATTGCATTAGTACATTTGTTACATTACTTCACTTCCATACATATGTACATGACAAAATTATGCACGTGACGTTAAAATAAGTCAACGTTGACTTTTAGTTTCAAACGGAACAAAAACACCGTCTCCTGTGTTTCTCGGTCTCCCACCCGACCTAAACAGATTTCTCGGTCTTAATACTACGTTACATGACTTTCTGCTTTGCTCCCATCATAATTACTACAGCCACTAAAGGGTGCAGCCTAACAATAAACGTAAATATAGGTCGTAATAAGCTGTTTGTACAAATTACCTATTAAGGACAGTCTAGCACTGTGGCCGCTTCTTCTTTTTTTCCATTTTATGGTGGGTGGCAACAGCGTTAGGCTGCATTACGGCCACTTAGTGTAGACTGAGGTTGCTCAGTAGCTTTTAAGGAAACACATTGACAGAAAAAAAGGAAACGTCCTGAAAGTTCTGAGGTTTGCAAGTTTTTACATCACCTCATTTAGGACTATGTTATCTACAGCTGCAAAGAAAATGTGTTTGAAGTACTAAGACAGAGAAAAGTGGAAAAATACTTTGAAGCTGTTAAGCATCTCCTGATGACATAGAAGAGCGTATAGGCTTACAGTACGTGCCGGGGCTGAGCCCTCCTGGCTGTCACTGCTAAAACTGATTACTCTAAGTAAATCAACTTTATTTCTTTAGCATATTTCATTAGGGAAAACAAAGTGCAAAATAAAAAGCAAAAAGTCTACAGCCAGGCTGGTGGCTCAACACCACCTACATCATGAAAAAGGCCCAGCAGCGCCTGTACTTCCTCAGGCAACTGAGGTCAAACAACATCTGCTGGTCCAAATCTATACCGCTATCATCCAGAGCATACTATCCTCATCCATCACAGTCTGGTATGGTTCCACAGATAAACACTCCAAACTCAAACTACATTACATAATCAAGAAGGCCTCCAAAATCATTGGATGTGACCTCCCTTCTCTGGACTCCATCTTCACTACCTGCACAGCCACTCGTGCTGACAAGATTGCCAATGACCCCTCCCACCCAGCACACTACCTATTCCAGCCCATGCCCTTAGGCTGCTAGGTTTCTTCTCTCCAAAACCACTCGCTTCAAAGACAGTTTTTTCCCCACAGCTGTCTGAACTCTGAACTCCCTTGGCCGACCCCCCTCGTACAGATGCACTCACCTCCCCTGACCATGCACTGATGGACTCTATTGTTTGATTTGTCTTGTGTGTATTTATGTATTTATTGTTGGGACAGGGGGGTAAATGTTGAGATGTTCATATGTTGATGTTCCTTTCAGAGCTTATATAATATACTGTACCGAATTCAAATACCACCAATCTGGTTGTGTGGCAATAAAAGTATCTTGTATCTTGTATTCCAAAATGCTTCTGAGCAACCCCATGCAACATTTTGCTTATTGTTGCTATACATTTAGATCCAGTCTAACCAAAAGAGTCAAGGCTACTGTACTGTACAGTACATGGCTGGCACATTAAGAAAAAGCAATGACAGGTACAGAGGAACAAACACCTGCATGGAAAGTCTTCCATCATGGCAGGTCTTCCTTCAGTGACAGCTGGAGATCAGGTGAACTGTTCAACAATTGTTCATTAATCACCTGGTTCCAGAGTGATCAATTATCCATTTAGCCCTGTGGCAAGATTACTCCCCTTAGTGTCGGTAAAACCTCTAATTACAGTCGACTCACCTGTCCTGTCCAAGACAGGTTTTAATGTGCAGGGATTTAATCTGCTGTGTGCAGTAGGAGCTGAAGTGATAAAACTGCTGCTTTTTTCCTTTGGAAAACTGTGCTATCTGTGTGATCTGTTACAATGGTGCTACTGTCCCATTTTAAAAATGTTTGTGTATTCATGCACAAAAGTGCAGAATACTGTTTCCACACTTAAATTACATTTAAAACACAATTTGGTCCCCAGTCTACCTAAAGATTAACTTATTAACAGTATACCGGTAGAAGTACTGCTTACTCCCTGTCCCTGTATGTTACAAATATTTTGAAGGCTCTTAACAAAACTAATTAAATGAAAACACCAATTGTAGAAAGAAAAACTGCTAAAATGCATTTAACCAGTCAATATGTATAGTGCAGGAATCCACACACATAACAAATACAGACACAATGCATTCCTCTTCCTGACATGTGTTGCTGTGTTTGGCCCTGACATGCTGCGTGTTAAGTGTCCAGCTGACAGTCCTGTATGAGCCATGGACACAAAGTAGGGACAGAGACAGGCCAGGCCCGACAGAGTCTGACCCCGGCGCCACCACGCTCACAGAGATGGATCCCCGCGTCACGCATTTGTTGAAGGAGGGTTATGATTTGGCAGCCTCTCAGGACAGCAAGAGGACCGCTGGCACTGGACTCTGGGCTCGCTAACCACAACCCTGCCAGGCCCAGGCCTTCACAGTTAGTTATTACCCTGGCACCGCTGTCGCCTTGCCAACAGGCCATGGGACATATTAGGTCTCCTGAAAAGACTGTTTATGTAGATGGAAAGGAGTGATAAAACACTGCATCCATCTGGTTATAACTGCTTTGGCATGTAAAGGCAGAGTGACAATCAAAGCTCCCAAATGATCTGCACTCATATACAGCAAAGAGAGTTTGGCAGTCAGAGCCGGAAATACAGGAAGTATTTCAAAGTCTGCACAGCATAATCCATGCTGTTTTCAGTACATGTTGTGGTACTTTTTGGTTTATTGAATTATAAACCTTCTGGTGATATAACAGGGATTTATTAATCTCGTATCGTGCCTAACTTTAGTGCATTATAAAAATCGGGTATGGAATTAATCTGCAGATGCTCCAGTTGAAAGTGAGACCAAACTTTTCCATGGATGTCTGTTTTTGAGCGACGACAAAGGCTAAAATGTGGCCTGCAATAGATGAAGTAAGGCTTGCTACTGGAGCAGTTGTTGATCACTTGTTGATCACAATAGTCAATGACAGTATGAAACAGTCAATAAAAAAGGTTTTTCAAACCTTGTGAAGCACCGCAACCACGAGAGGTCCTTGAGCATACAGTTATGAAACTCAGTTCCAAGTAAGAACCGAATCCAAAATGCCAAGTACCGAGTACCCATGAACAAAAAGATTATTTTTATCGGTTCCTAACAGGTCCCTAAACACAAAACCCCTTTATTATTGCAAAAAAATAGCTACATATCTGCAAGGACGTACCTATCTGCCAGGACCTACCTGCAAGACTATGTGACGCATCAACGTGTCCATTCGTTTACAAGTGAGCCGCTAGCATCTAGCATGCATGGCTAACATCATGTCTGAAAGACGGACTGCAGTAAATGGTTAAAAGTGTGGCTTCACCTCAGTAAAGAAAAGGACGACACGTGCAATGCATGTGGGAAGCTAATTAGCTGCAAGTTTGGTTGCACACACATTTAAGGCAGCACGGTGTCGATCTGAAAGTATAGTGCTAACGTTAGAAGCATCTCGTTAGCATCTCCAATAGAGCCAGGGATAGAGCGAGAACAAAGGGAAAAGTTTGGGATCCTGGTGTTGATGGCCCTAAAGTAGAGATAGCCTGTATATAATGTATTTATATTATCTCAATTAATCTTACTCTTAAGGATGATGTCATTTGTTTAACCTCTGCTCATTAGCTAGGTACAACCCAACTGCAGTAATGTCACTGATCCAGACAAATCAAATATTCAACTGACCTCAGTTTCTTCAGACCTCCCCAGTAGACAGTAATTGTATATTAATTGCAACACACAGTGAACATCTTGTTGCTCCCCATAGACCATATTATTACAGGTTGTTTCTGACTATCATTATTAATCAAGAAGAAGCATAAGTAAGCTTTCTGCAATTAAAAGTTCAAGCCAAACAAACTGTACAAGTTGGCATCATGGCATGAGAAAGCTTTTATCAAAAACTTGCTTCCATCACGCTTCTCTGCTTCTGCCACGGCTGTTTGTTTTAAAAGGAAGAAGCGGAAAGTGTTGCTCTAAGTGTGCTGTTCCACTGTCCAGGACTCTTGATGGTTGGCTGAGTTAACAAATGCGTCTACGGATGGCAGGAGACACTTCAGATAAACCTGGACTTGGTGTTGTTCCTGTGCCATCATAAGTTGCTTGAGGTACACAGGATGTAGCCTGGTTTATGTCCTTCTCAATGGGTACCTCGATTAGGAATGGCAACATGGAGGAAGTGCTCGGTTGTGTTTACATACCCAGGTGACAAATGGTTAAGGGAAGGTACGAACGAAGATGAGGGTGTAATGAGTCATCCTTTGCCGGTGACTGTATGCCAGATTAAAATTCAGGAAGCCAAAGGATGGATGCAGGAGATAATGAGACTTGGGTACATGGATAATTTCAATAATGGCAGTAGTATGAGAACACGCAAACTTTTTGAAAAGTTCTTACATTTCTTCAGACCTGAGTCAAAAAAATATTAAATTAACATGATTAAAAGGGCCAGGACAGTGTTTTTTTTCTTTCAATTTACTACCAAAAAAAGTATACCTGACTACAGCTAAGCATTTGGTTTTGCTTTTTGGGCTTTCTGGCAGGAATTGGTTTCCATGAAATTCCATACAGTGTCAATTAGCAGACTCTTGAATCTTTCTGGAGTTGTGTAATCCATCAGAAGTTGAAAATCAAGTCAACCTGTAGGTGATATGTCAGAAGTAGTCTGGCTGGGTACGTAAGCAATGTTGGCATAAAGCTTTATTCTTCCACTGGGAGGAGACCCCCGGTCGGAGGAAGTCCATCCTTCCTTCTGTGTTGTTCTCAAAGTCCCTTCGCTGCAGCTGGGGTGTAGTGCCGCCCAAGATGATTGCGATTGGTTTAAAGAAATATAAACAGGCCCGGCATTCAATCCAGACCTACCCCCCAGTGCGGACACAGCGCTGTGGAGATGTCGGAAGTAACTGTTTTTCATTTATACACCCACATATCTGAAACTGTACATAATACTGTATCATTCAAGTGTAGGTTACATGGTTTGCTTGGTCAAATTGTACATGGTATTGTCCTTTGAATGCAGATAGCTAGAGAACTAATGAGTTCTGTACTGGACAATAAATGACACAGTATTGCATATCTGTCTCTGTAGCTTAGGCCAGACAGAGATAGACTCAGCTGTGACCTTAAGGCAAGACAGAAAGCTTGGACAGTTTACGGTGCTGATGCCGGTGATCAAGCATCGGAAACATTGGAAGTTATTTTTCCTTCAGTTAGCAAGAAGTAGACATAATTGTTGTTGTGTCTGTTTTTTCATAAAAATGGATTTAAAATGGGGAATCCTCAAAATCATCTTTTTATTGTGTCTCCAATATGTGTTGCAACGTGCTCACTGTTGTGCTGTAATTGCTACAGGAAAAAAAAAACATCAAATAGAAAACCAAAATCTCAAAATAAGTAATTAAAAGTCAGTATAACAATAAAGTCAGAGCGCTAGCCCAGACTGTGACAGATATCTGTTTATAGAGACTTTCAACTCCAACTCCATTCTCGTGTCTCCAATTGCTAATCAGACTGTAAACAATGACCGGATAGCTGTTGGCTACACCGGAACTCTAGAAATATTGGCAGTTGTCCCCAAAGACCGATAGGTGAGGGTTCCAAGATTGGGTATTAGGCAATTGTTGCTCAATATTTTTATGGCTGTTAAGAGTTTCAATCTCCTATTTGTAATTGTATTCTCTATTTTTGTTTTTTTCTCAAAGAATCCAGGCAGCGGAGGTGCAAGACCACAGATCATTTTCAGTCACTATTGTGTTTGTGTTAAGTCATTTGATTTAAACTGGTGAAACAGCTCTTTACCTTGGTTAAACTTCAATATGACAGCACAAACGGTGTCATCCTACGGCTTCCTTGCAGTTGGATGTCACTGTTTGTTACTGTGCTGTTCAGTGCTGAAAGTCATGATTTACTGCTAATCAAATCACTCCATGTGAATCAATGAAGCAGGGATAAGGTCAAAGGGGAATTCTTCTGCCACATAGCTGGCCCACACAAGCAGTCCTGCGCCCTCTTTCGCTCTCTCTCTCTCTCTCTCTCTCTCTCTCTCTCTCACACACACACACACACACACACACGCACACACACACACATTTCCTGAGGAGCAGCAGCAGCTGCTCAAGGGATGTGGTGTGTGTATGTGTGTGTCCACAGCGCTCTCCACATTTCTCCCATTTCCCAATATTAGCGCAGCGCGGGAAGTCCATCTGTTAATAATGCACTCAGCAAATGAGAGATAGCCACCGCTCGACATCCAATACGCAGGAAATGTGAACAGCTGCCGTGTGCTGAAGAGGTGCTTTCACCACGCGGACGTGTTGGGGGGCTACTCTTTCCTCTCAGCCTGTTCTCGTAATTTTAGGCCGTCTGTTGCTGTGGCCGGACACACACTGAGGAACACATGCAGGAATCCAGGCGCATGCTGACATATGGAACAAGCAAAAGCAGGCATGTATAGATTAAAAGATCAAATTCTCTCCATATCTTTACCATCACAATCTCATACAAAAGCTGCATTTCTACAGCTAATACCCTAAACCTGAAGTCAATCTCATTTTTACCACTGAATAAGATTCTTAGATGCAAGAAGCTGCTCTCCCGCCTCGACTACATTAAGAAATCCACCATGTCTGAAACTTGGCAGTGTTGATCCTCTCTCTGACTGCATCACACTTGCAAACTGCTCCAGTACACGTCTAAGGTTACTGTCCAAAGACGTCAAAAAGGATATCATCATCATTGCAAATAACAGAGATGCCAACACACTCTGACCCCGGGTCGTGTTGATATCCGGTCCATGAATATCACAAATGGTTTCAGGTGACAAGGGACACCCTTTCTGTTAACGTCAAACTTGTCATAAGATACCAACGGAGTGGTTGCAGAATTGAAATGATGATGATGATGACGACGACGACGACATAAAAATGGATACACAGTAGAACAAAGAGATTGATCTTTGTGTGTATTGAGTGTATTTGATGCCAATATTCAACAAGTCCTACAAACCATACACCGACATGTGGAACATATTTCCTGCCTGCCGTATTTCCATCCTCATACCTAAACGTAACAGTCGTGGTTTTAAAAATGTCATTAACGTTATGGATAAGTTTGGGCACCAAAACTACTTGGTTAGGGTTAGAAAAATATCGTGGTTTGTGTTAAAATTAGGGCTGCAAAATATCTCGTTTTTTTATTGTCATCGCAATATCAACTTGCGCAATGAACACATCGTGAAAGACTGCGACATATCGCCAAAGACGTGAAAAATGCCTTTGGTGCAATTTGTTGTATTTTAGCAGTGTAACGAAAGCAGCAGAAAGGCAGAACTGATATGACTGTTTATTTATCGCAAGTAATATCGTTATCGCAATATTCAACAACGTTATCGCACATCGCATGTTTTCCTCATATCATGCAGCCCTAGTTAAAATCAGTACATTTGTTATGTTACTTCACTTCCATGCGATGTACATGACATAATTACGCACGTGATGTAGAATGTGACCTAGTTGGTTCGTAGTTTGTTACCTAGAGTTAAAATAACTTTTAAATAAAAAAAACCCTAAAATTTCAACACACACATTCCAAGTTAAAGTGGACGTACAACAGAATTTCCTCTTTCACTGTCAAGTCTCAGTAAAATCCACAGCTGCCCTTTTTCTGATGAATAACCCCACTCAGGGCTTTCCAGAGTAGTGTGTGTGTGTGCTCACTCTAATTCAAGCTAAATACTTCTGAGTGTTTAGACCTTCACATGTAAAACTCTTCACCGTCCTCTCCTCCGTCCTGCCTTCTCCTGCAGCGAAGAGATTGATGGTTGTTTGGTTTGTGGTCACACATCAGCAGGATCTGTCAGCGCCGTGGATGATAAACTAATCTCCTCAGCCTCCTCTCTGGGCTTCCCCCTCCAAGTGTGTGTGTACTGTATGTGTGTGTGTGTGTACATGTGCATGGCCGTTATCTTTGCATGTTTCAGTTTCCTGTGACAGCATGTTGTGTCTTTGTATGTTTCTGCAAACATGTCCTGTCTCTCTGCATGTGTCGGAGTTACCTTAATCTTTTTGTGTGTGTGTGTCTGAGAATGTGTGTGTGTGTCTTTCCCAGCCATCCCACGCCACGTGGGTATTCAGCCCATTACCTCCCACCGACCTGGCAACCCTGTTAGCAGCCCTGCCATGCAGCGAATGAGCCGACGGGCCTGTAATGTTTGCGGTGAACCTCAGGAAGGAAATGATACCAGAGTTGGACTTGTTGATAGAACACTTGTCTTCATCAGGTCTCATAAGCTGTGACTCTCTGTGTGTGTGTGTGTGTGTGTGTGTCCAGCCATTTGTGGCGGAGTGTTTCCTGTATGCGTGAATGCTCGTCTTGTGTACACAGCTTTCCCCCACATGTTTGTGCACATGTGTAAATATATATTTGTCGCTGTGTAGGTATTTGCGGTTTAGTGTTTCCTGTACGTGTGAATATGCGTGTTATGTGTTAAGTGTTTCATATACACAGCTCTGTATGTGTGCGCATGTTAGCCTCTAGTTCCCCCGCTGATCCCCTTAACTTCCTGAATCAAACAGCCCACAGGATTCCTCACATAAATCTGCCGGCTGCGTTAAAGTGAACCTAAATAAAATGGTTGCTTCTATAGGGTGGAAGAGGGGATTCGTTGGCGTTAAGAGATGCAGACGTCGCACACAGGAAGAGGAACACAGACAGGAAAGGGAGGGGGTGACATATAGGGATGCATTCATTCACTCCCTGACTTGTGGAATTTTCAACGCAGGGGAATTTAGCAAAATAGAGGGAGTGCACGTGTGTGTGTGTGTGTGTGTGTGTGTGTGTGTGCCAGTAATCAATAGGTCTGCACCAAGACAAATTCCTTCATCATGTGTTGCTTACTGACAGTGATGTTGAGAAGTTTTTGTTGGTTGTGCTATAAGATGCACTGATTTGAATGGATTAATATTGATTAATATGTCAAAGTAGTAATACAACAATGGAGAAAATAATCCATTGCATGAAAAAAGATCTGCATTTAAAGTTTAACTGTAAAGTAAAAGTATACAATGTAGTTTGCCCCAGCCACAAGTGACTAGCGTAACTATGACAGCGGTGGTGGGTGGGGCTTGACGCCATATCCAGAATTTCTTAATGAGGGAGAAGAGAAGATGTGCTTCCAGCCTCTTTTCAGAGTTTTTAAAATGTAATTTAATCAACTTTTTGGCTGGACTGCAGCAACGCTGGGGACCAGCCATATAAACGGAAAAGTCCGTCCGTCACTGAGTGAGTGATAAAGTTCAACCATTGGTCAAGTGATGTTACTGGAGCTGCAGCTTCTCAATTGGATGCTGCTCTTTCAAAATGATTCAGTGGGACAGTCAGTTCAGTACACAACAAAAAGATTTTACTGGGATCACTACACATGAACATTTAATATCCAGGAATTCACATTATAGACACCACAGCTGACTATTCCTGTAACAATTTGGCCACACAACGGTCGTGGTCCAGCCACATACTAGGTTTGTACCTCATCTTGTTTTGTGGGAAAACCATGTTAAACAAAAATATGAATCATAGCAGAGTATTTTTAAATACTTTAAAACATGGACGAGGAGCACTTTAAAAAAAAACATTATTATAGGTGCCTTCTTAAACCTAAATCAGGCTATTAAAAAATTGAAAAATTCATACTTATGTTTTATGATTATGAAGTGATCTGCTCAAATTGACAACACAGCTTTAGACATGCAGCCATCATTTACCTTGGCCGTGTATCAAACAAAATATCAACATGGCATAACAAAGGATTAACGCTTTTTTCCCACCACCGTCAACTACGTCTCCTTCCTCAGTGCACCATCTGATATAGGTTTCGAACAATAGCGCACAAAGCACAATACAGCACATAAAAACAGATATAGCGCCCTGACAGTAGCCTTCTTGTCTTCCTCTGTGTTTACATGCTGGTTTCCTGTGTCTCAGTTAATCAGTGGGATCTGGGTGTCTGCCTGGCTCAACATTGGATAGAAGGAATAGACTAAACTGGAGGAGCGAGCCTCTGTTCATAATCACAGTCGTGCAATAACAAACTACCATCCTAAATTATACAAAGGGCCAGACTATAGCTGCTCATTATCTGGCATGTAGTGAGAGGCGACATTACTGCATGCAGGGAAAATGTCTCGAACCTTCATTCACATTTCTCTTAAGAGTGAGGTAAATTCTTTACTTTTAGACAACTTTCACACAGGCCACATGCTCTAGCAGCAATCTTCTGCCTCTCTTCTCACAACAGCACCTCCGAATGCCAAATATTTCAAGATAATCTCCTGAATCTCAGTGACTGCCGCCTATCTTAATTTAGTTTTCACCAGTGTCTAGTTGTTTCGCCCCTCACTGATTTATGAAGCAGATTGAAAAAATAATGGCTCCCGCCGATCTCAGCTTTGTGCTGAGATTTGTCTTGCAGATTCCACAGCTGATTATTTAGCGAGG
>JAOVVB010035936.1:0-30227 GCA_028570985.1 Heterobranchus longifilis
TGCCAAGCAGCAGACCACTGTTCGAGACCAATGGGGTGTTTTTTAATGAGAGTTCAGGACAATAACCGTTGATTTTTGTTATTTACGTTGATTGTGTAACTTGCATAATTTGCGTAACAAACATCCTTATTTTAACCCAAACCACAATATTTACCCACCTTTTGTTGCCAAAGCTTAAGTTTTGTTTGAATTCACGAAACCGACTGTAGTGAAGTTTGCAGAAACGTACAATGGCAACATTTATTCTGCTGATTGGTTTGTCTACACACACTTAAAGTTGCTGCACTATCAACACATACACCGAGGCAGTGGTGGTTGATTACTGTGTGTGTGTGTGTGTGTGTGCCTATTTATCTTTTAGGGTGTTCTTTTTTTCTGGGTCAGTTGGTTGCAGCGGGCAGGCTGGTGAATCTATCATTCTAAGAGAGCAGAACAGCTCGAGAGCTTCTCTTCTTCTCTTCCCTCCACCCCTCAGCACCATCTCTGCCAACACCTCCACCCCTTTCCCACCCTCCCTCCTTTTTTTCTGTGTTTTTTCCCCCCCTTTCTTGCTCTGCTGAGGTTAAAAAAGAGACAGGGTCAGCAGCACTCACAGAAACAGAAACAGGAAGGACAGGAGGTGAGTGGAGCTGTGTGGCAGGTGAGAGGCAAACCACCCCATGAGAATTTACTCCCTTTTTCTGACTCATCCTCCCATTTTTTGCTTGTGTCCTCTTGTTTTTCTCCTCTCTCATGAGCAATTTGCTGTCTTTATTCCCCTGTTTTCATCTGTCATAATTCAATTTCTGTTTACTTCACATCTTCTCTTGTTTGATCTGCTACACCTCACCTCTCTCTTTTCTCTCTCCCTCTTTCGCCATCTATTTTGGCAGGGTAGAACACAGGTCACATGTTTTTGCCTGCATGGGATGTGTGACAAAGAGTGTGAAGAGAGAAAGAAACAGTGTGTATGTGTTTGTATTATGTGTAAGTGCATGAGAGGCAGTGTGGTGTTTTTCTGTCCACACAACGTTAGCGCTCCTCACACAGCTTTGGCAGCTGACAAATAAAATGGGCAGCAGGCAACACACATGCATGCATTCAGGCGTTCACACACGCATACGCACACGCACACGCACACGCACACGCACACGCACACGCACACGCACACACGCACACGCTGAAATGAGTATTGAGCTACTCAGTGTGGCAATCAGCCAACTCTTTTTTTCCCTATAGGCAGTATCTGAATGTGCGTGTCCAATCTGTGTTCTCCTACATGTATGTGTGTGTGTTTTTCTGTGTGCGTGCAAGCGGAAGCCGAGCTGGAAGGCTGTCATCATGCTAAGATCAATAGAGTGTGAATTTAGAAGTGTTGATTTCTTCCCAGAGTTGTCCTGCCTGCTCTGCAGACTGTGCTGCACGGCCATCACCCGCCTGGCTTCACACTCATTCACACTTGGTGTCAGACAGGCTCTTTATTACCGCGGGGGGATAAATTGTGTGCGAATGTGTGTTTGTGTGTGCTTCCATGCACAAATGTCTTATTTCATGTTTGCCCAACTGTGTTAGAGTTTCCTGATTGCATGTGAGTGTGTGCCTCTATTTTGGCTGTGTAAGTAGAAAGTGATAATTAATGAGCAGAAGGATGCAGATTTATTTATAAGCCACGTTTCCGCGAGTGTGTTAATACATCAGCTGAAACTTGCTTATATTGTATATACAATATTTTACACACGTTGTGTGGGTTGTTTTTACCTGTCGTACTGAGTAGAAGGGGATGTAATGTGACGTGACAGCGCTGTAAGTGATCTACTCCATGGCAACGTACAGCGCACCTTCTCCCTCATCTTCTCTCTTTCCTTTCGCTTTTTCCCCTCATGTCTGCCATCCTTTCTCACTTATTTTCCCCACTTTCCATAAAAAGACCATCTTGCGATAGGATAACACCAGCTGGGGCGTAAAGTGTGTGTGTAGGGGGGGCAATGTTATGACTGGCGGGAGCCAGATGATGCAGTATAAAGAGCATCCAAACTCTGTGTAAGGAGGCAGGTTGGGGTGATGTGTTTCAGAAACATGCCAACATATTTTCGGTGCCTAAACGAAAGTGACGTAAATGTAGTAATGTAAGGTTGTTTTTCTAGTCTCGTGTAGCCAGACTTATCTCCACAGTGCTGCTGAGGGAAAGTCGTCATGGCGCCACACCCTGACGGAACCCATTTCGGTGGAACACCTCCACGAAAATGTTGTGAACATTATTCTTTGTAGATCTTCACCATCATTCACTGAAACAACAGAGCAGGCCTGCCTTATTGCACCATCCAAATCTTCAAAACTAATTTTCAGCACGTATAGGTTGATAACTCAGAGGCTGTTGCTGTTGTTGACTTCCTGTCTCTGGGCAGACAGGAAGTAAGGTTTTATCCAGGCACGGTTCACATAGTAAGCCAGACTACTTTTTTTCTAAACTTAACCAAAACCTAACGAACATGTGACCTGCCATCGAATTGGTTGTTATTGAATGGGATGACAACAGCCTTCTGGACCTGCTAGCAGGGGGAGCAGGCCCCTGCAAACCCATATCTATGAGGTTGATAACCGCTGATAACGTCCATTCAATCGTGTGATAACAGTCGAATTGGGTGCTCCTGATGAGAAATCTGAACGTGATCTGAACTGTAGAAATGTCGATATGATACATATGAAACATACAAATGTAACATATCCGTGGTTTGCAGAAATGTACAATGCCAAAAAATCTTAATGGCGACTGGGCTGTCTATAAACCACATCTTCTTTTCTCTTCCTTCTCTCTGTCTTCCTGCCGCCCATCTCCAACTCTCCCTGCTTATTTTATCTCTTCCCACCATCCTTTTCGACCCACTTTAACATCTGCTAATGTTGATGTAGGAATAGTCCGATAGCCCACATGCTAATTAGTGGTAGCAGTTACTTCACCACCCTCATTAACTTCCATAAGTGCTAGTAGTAGCCGTAATGCTAACGCAGCTCCAGCTAGAAGGGGTTGGCTGTGTGCTCCACTGAATAATAGATGGTGTGTCACTTCCCTTATCGCTAATGAAAGCAGGCAGCTGCTCCTTGTGCTGGAATACCACTATGGGCGTGAGGAGAGCCGCCTGAAAAAGGAAGATGCTTTCACTCTGTGTTTGGAGGGATAAAGCGATCGAGCGATACGCTGATAAGAAAACAGTTGCAGGGAGGGCATGGCGTAAGGGTTATCTGTCCTTTGACAGACGAGGCAGAAGCAGAACAGGGGTGGTAACGCTAAGGTCAAGTCCACTCCACACTAATGCAGATAATGTTGAAATGGCATCTGTTTTTGACTTCCATCCGCTCCGTTTTCCACCATCAAAAAGCTTTTTGAAAACACTCTCCAAAATGATCCAAATTTTAAAAACGTCTGGCACAGTGTAGACGGAGAAAGTCCCTCCTGTGGTCACTCAGGACACTGTGTATTTAAAAATAGCCGATCACATACATGTTTCATATGGTGATTTGATTGATGGTCTTAATCAGGGTTCCTACACGTTTTCCATTTCAAAATTCCAGACTTTTCCAGGCTCAAATTTCCTGAGCTATGTTCATTATGTGGCCTATGCTCTCTCATGGTACGTGTCCATGGGGGCATTTTTGGACGCGAGGGGTGGCGCTGCCTCCCAGCATTGGACGCTTGATGGGTGTGTCTATATCCTGACACAGAAGCTGTCAATTTCTCTTCCATGATCAACAAAGAAAACATACAGGCTGATTGCACCTGATTGGACAAGCAATTTCACTCGTGGGCTGTCTGCTCCCATATTTCAAACCAGACAAACATGGCGGCTCATTTGGAAACTCTCTCTTCTATTACAAAAATACTTCACCGAGATGTGTTTCTGCAAGCATTTGAGTCGAAAAATAAGCCATGCAGTTGCTGAATCTGTCTTCATTTTAGGTCGACAACAGTTAGTTTAAACTTTTTTTCGGTTGTTTCCAGAGGCGACGAGTCGCACTGGATGCCCCTGATTTGCATAACGTAGCCCAGACCTCAACTTTATGCAAATGAGGAGCGGCCAACGCAACACGACGCTCCGTCTCTCAAAATGCACCGAGGTGCTACCAGAATGCATTGCACAGCTGCTTACATAGACAATGAATGGGAAGAGTGGAAATAATGGTCGCTGTGGACACGTATCGTCACACAGTGGTGAACATTTTGGCTCTAAACGCCATGAGAAACACTGTCTGTATTTAATTTATTTTTTAGAAATTATTCATTTTATATTTTAGAAAACAGAATTGGGAAACACAAATATCTTTCCATACTCTCTTTCCTTTTTTCCATACGTATCCAGACCTGGAGATTACTCAAATCAAATTACATACTTTTCCATACTGCGTAGGAACCCTGCTTAATACATCAGTCCATGAATTACCACCTCGGTTAGCAGGTACCACTTATGAACCGCAGGTAAATCAGTGTGTTATACACATGCAGTAGTCGGTCGACAAGACAAGTGTGTCAGCGGGCGTTCAGCTACAGTAGCTTCCATTGAAATACAGAATAAATGATCACAGAAAGGGTCGGAGGTGACAGAACGTAGCTGTACTTGAGATAGGGCAGACTATCTGTCAATGTCATTAAAACAGTCTATTCACTTAATCCCGGCCCATTCATTTAACCAAAATGGGAAGAAATAGGAGATTTAAATGGTGAATGGACTGCATTTATAGAGAGCTTTTCTAGTCTTAGCGACCACTCAAAGAGCTTTAAAACACAAGCTAGCATTCACTCATTCACATACATTTATAGCTGCCATTCAAGGTGCCACCTGCTCATCCGGAGCGATAAACATTTGCATGCACACATTTGAGTATCTTGCCCAAGGACACTTCGACATGCAGCCAATTGTCTTTTAAATGTTGTATGGTAGAATAGAAACATTAAGCATTAAATTGGAGCATGCATAGGAAACCAAACCGTGTAGCTCTGTCTGATTGTTGATAAAACATGCAACACCTTTTCGTTCATTGTAAGTCTCACTGTTTAAGCTCCTCATTCAGCTGTAATCTGATTGGACACACTTTGGACAGTTAAAAATTCATATAATTTAGCAGCAGTGTGGTGTAAATCTGAGCAATGTTCAGTGCCTAACATAGCCGTGCTGAAAGGTTGAGCATCAACGTTCTTTCCATAGAAGAACCATTGTTCAAGGTGAAAAAGTGATCCTACTGGTGACAAGTGAAGGCCTTTTGTGGACATGACCCGACATATTGCCATGGCTAGTGGTCCAAATAGAGGGCCGGATATACTGAGAAATGGATATAGGCATGGCTCTGTTTATAATACATTGGTCTGTATGTAGACTAACACATTCTCATTCACAACTTGTCACATACGGATGTTTGGTCAGGACACATTAGCGCCACTTTTAAATGCTCTGGGTACCATGTTGGTGTCATTTTTCAACGTCCGATAGACTTCAACACATGGCGAGTCTGGCTGGCTAAGTAAGCAGTGTCGGCATAAAGCCTTATATGGCCAGAGGAAGTCCCGCCTTCCTTCCGTGTGGTTTTCAAAGTCCCTTCGCTGCAGCCGCTGTGATTGGTTTAAAGAAATATAAACAGGCCAGGGAGTTGTTTCCATTATACCAGAGTGAAAGCTATTCAATCCAGACCTCTGGCTATGCAAGACTAACATGACAGTGACAATATGCATTGATTGATGTGCATACACACACATCGATGTAGGCCTCCCATACATACAGTACAAATTCCCTGTAAATCCCTTAGATTAAAAATGAAAAATTCTACTGCTTGCCACTCTGCACAATATCACATAAAGAAATAATTTTTGCTTTTGCAGATGGACAGTTTTTATTCATTACTAGCAGTATAGTGGCCCAGAAAACCCTGACTATACAAAATGCAGAGGACTGAGCCTCACCCTTCAGATCAGTGGAATGGTAATTGTCTAAGGGGGTTAAAGAGCCATTAATCAATAAGGATTAGTGTGGATAGAGCATGGATCTTAAAATGGCAGTTCCTCTTGCTAAATTCCTACACTGGAGCTCCCTAATAGACAGAGGCTCCTCAGGCTAACTCACGTGGACAAAAGGGATTTGACCACTTTCACAGGATTTGGCAACCCTTGTTCACCTTTATTGGGATCTTAGGCAAAGCTCTGTTGTGGGTGTCTGCGGTCACAAAAAGTGGATTAAATTAAGACCTCTGTGGGGTTAATCAGGACAATCTAGATTTGGCTGTTGAGGTACCTGGTGGTTATTCTCTGCTGTAAAGCAAATGGCATGTGCCTCTTGTAATTCCAAGGCTAAATGTACCACAATGGGATTTGTCGTCATGTGGATTATACACTGCATTTTGTGACATACTGACTCTATAAGTCCCGTTGTTCTTGTAGCAGCTAGTATGATTTAATGAACATAGTCATTTGACCGAGAAAGAAGCATCACTTGTCTTAAGATATGTAGCAATAATGTCAAGCTGCGCTCTCAGAAATAAGACAACCTCCTTTTCTCAAGAGTTATTATTCCATTACATACCACTCTGGGGTTGTTCACTGTCCCTGTGCTGATACTCACTCTGTTTTTTCAGCAAATCCTTCACTAAGACCCAGTCTTTTTTCTTTTCTTTCCTTTTTTTCCCCCTTTTCTTCTCTCATGCTAACTCCTATTCTTCCTTCTCCTTCCCTCCCTTCAGTTAAGAAAGCTAGTTTTTCCCACACAGCTATCTTGAAGCTTGTCTTACATACTTTTTGTACTGGACGTCAGCCTGATAAGCAGTATAACAAGCTCTCTAATTAGGGTATCATTGAACTGACTTGATATTGTTTAATACTGTCTATTGTACCCAAGTTCCCAAAGTATATTATCATTACTCGTAACTGTATGAAAAGAAACACGGTTCTCCTCTTCCTTTGGCATTGTTCCCAGGCAGGTGCCGTACCTGTTCAAAGCTGTGATCCTTAACCTCGCTGCCTCCAGCTTCAGCAGAGGCCACATTTCTGGCAGCATCAACATTCCCTTCAGCACAGCGTTCAGCCCTGACGGTGAGCTGGTGCAGTGTCCTGCAACAGGAATCCTCCAGAACTACAGAGGACGTGTCATTGTGATCATTAGCCACGCCATGAAAAGTGCTGCTATGGTGAGAACACACGCACACGCACTTGCACAGCACAGCACAATATTGGCAGTAACTAGTTACTACTAACGCATTACAGTAATATTATTTTCACCAGTAACAAATTACAAATAATAATACCACCAAAATGAGTAATATAAACAGCCGTGCGTAATGGCACAATTTCACAATCTGTGAAACTTCACTTTCTTTATTTCTCATTGACAAGTCTGATGAGTGGTAGAGTGACCAACTATTGATGATAAACAGATATTTAAGGGCTGTTGGATTTAAGTTTCTACATCCATTTATGGGGAACTGGGGTGTAGAAATGAGGCTTGTGCATGTGCGCGCAGCTTCACAATGATTGGAATTTATGAAACAGAATCAGACGTACACACGGCTTTATAAATCTGAAGAAAAGAGTGCGACTGCACATTTCTTTCTTTAGTTGTAAATCTACACAGTTTTATCATGCGTGTGGCCCCTGGTGTCACTGCATGGCTTGAGTGATTGACGTCTGTCAAAAAACAAAAAGATGAAATCATGGTGTCTGTCCCAATCTGGGAGGTCCTGGATCTTGTTCCGACAGGACTGAGTGTGCAGCAATAGATTGGCAGGAAAAAAACAACATTTTCACATTATTCATGTGACTCTTAAATAATTAATTAGAAGATTGTGTACTTTCTATGCTGTCTTTCCTTGCACTTTACCCAATGTATATCTATACAACCAATGTGTTTATGATTAAATTGTTTACTAGAGGACAAAATTGTTTACAATAGTACAAAGTTCTTCAAAGATCTAGCCTCTTAATTTTTAATTTATCTTTTAAAACGTACAAAATTTTCTTCCCCCCTAGTCCGAGATCCAGCCACCATGGTCTCCTGAAATTCTGTTGGAAACAGAGTAATGTTTCCTTCTGCCAGGAATCTCTGAATCAGTGATTGTTTTTAGTCATCCTGATCCGCACCCAAATTACACATTCACCAACACCATTATCACAACTCTTACTGTGTTTCACAATCCAAAAAGCAACAATAAGACAACTATTCCACTTTCACCATCAACATATGTAGTTTTCACCAATTTTTGTAATTAAAAAAAAAAAAAAGTTTTACAGTTTGGGTAGCTGTGGCAGGCCAAATGAAGCCTATAGTCTATGCTAGCCACCGGTGACAGCACCCACCTGTCACGCAAAGTAGCCACACACACTTATTTATGCATAACTTTAATAAACCTTAATATAATTTTAATAATTTCATTGCATGCAGTTGTCATGAAGGGGAAAATTAGCTATAGACCAAACCGCTTTTTGTACCTGGCTGTAAACATGTTTATTTCTGCTGTAAAGTTGGGCATTTTAACATGGGGGTCTATGGGGATTGATTTTTAAAGTCAACCTCAAGTGGGCATTCTCAGTCCAAAACCCAAAAGTATTCAGTTTAATATGATATCAAAACAAAAAAAAAGCAGGAAGTCTCCATATTTGAGAAGCTGAAAAACAGCATTTTCTGTCATTTGTGCATGAAAATTACATTAACGATTAATCGCTTAATAGTTGGCAATTATTCTTTCTGTCAATCGACTGATTGAGAACAGACACATATTTCACAAACAGCACATCTGCAGGTCGGCAACACATGACTGAAATTGAAATTTAGAATTTGAAATCTATTTCGCTCTGTAAATAATTGCACAAACAATTTGGGATTAAAAGAATACATTTTTCACACTATCCCTACTGTACTAATGCCAACATGCCATTCTGATCATACATTTTTATATTTGTCCATTTAATTTCTTACAAAGTGTGCCTGACATTTTCAGTCCCATTAACAGAGATACAGTCAGTGAATTACATTTGACCCTGCGTTTGTTATCTTGCTCTCTTCTTCTTGTTTAAACTACTTTTAGATACTTTCAGGTAGTAATTTCTTTTTGACTTTATACATGATTTGTGCCGTTTTAAAATCTACCAAGTCTCTGAATTTTAGAGCCTTTAATTCAATAAACAGCGGGTTAGGTGGTTCTTAATGACTGGTTTTCTTTACAATTATAGCTCTCTTTTGAAGTATATAACTTGGATTTATTTTATGTGTTTCCCCATACTTTCACACAGTACGCAACAGTGGTGGAAGAAGTATGCAGATCCTTTACTTAACTAAAAGTAGAAATATCATTGTCTAAAAATACTCTACTGAATTCAAGATGTTACTTAACTAAAAGTACACACGTGATTTTAGCAAAATGTGCTTTAATATCAGGAATAAAAGTACTCATTATGCAGAACGGCCTGAATGGCAGTATTGTTTATGATACAATATTATATTATTCTAGATTGTAGAAGAAGAACACATGCAAGAGCTTTTTAATGTTGTACTTTGTCAATGTGAAGTACTTTGTGTACTTTGATAGTTTAGTACTGCACATCGACTGTATATAAAGAATGGACAAAACTGATACTGCATCATATATCATATACGTGTATCACATGCTTTTATTTAAAACCTTAATCAGCAAAGTAATTATAGTGTCAAATAAATATAGTGGAGTAAAAAATACATTATTTTTCCTCTGAAATGCAGTGTATAGAGTCACATAAATAGTAGCATAAAATGGAAATACTCGAGTAAAGTTCCAGTACTTCAAATGTGTACTCAAGTACATTAAATGTACTTAGTTACATTCCACCACTGGTAAGTAATGCATATACGGTGAACATAATCAGGGTAGGATTAAAATCAGGACAAAGATCAGAAACAGGAGCGAGCAGAGGAAACAGGACGAACAACAGGACGTCCTTATTTATCAACTAAATTGGAATGTGCGTCAAGTAGCATTACGGGTGTGTGGATGCACATTAATGTAAGTAAATTACGGCAGCATGAATATGGATGATGTGGATGATTGCTGAATTGAATTTATGCCAGCAGTTAAATCAATGTCAATGGGGACGTAGATGTTTTTAGACTTTTTGATTAGCATTTAGGAAGTCAGGCTTCCGATATTCAACACGAATGTTGAGGTTTTTTAATGCTCTTAAATCACAAGTCTCACTCAGCGGCTGTGATTAAACCTTCACGGTGTAGAGGAGTTTCTTACAGTGAGAATGTCATGAATGAACAGGAGAAAGCTGTGAGTCAGTGGTCTCCCTGACAACACACAATAAAACTATGTGACAACTGTCAGGAAACTAAATGTAATGTAACGTCTCTGTGTCACCAGTCGGACACCGTTCACGGCTGTGGAGCTCCGGGAGCGCAACCCCCGTAATCAACCGCTGAAATCAAAACTCCGCCATTTTGGCAGGAGGAAAGCGGCCGGTAAAAACGACACGGTGGATAGCTGCTGTGCGCCGGGATGCCACAAAAATCGGGGACAATTAAGGGATTATTTCTAAAGATTATTGCCATAAAACGTGCGAGAAACAGGCAGAAGAAAACTGAGCGATGGGACCTCCACAAGCAACGGATCTACTTCATATCAAGTAACATTACACAATGCAACGCTAATGTAAATATCTTATTTATTTAACAGCCGATTATTACCGCTTCTGACCTTTATACTGAATTAAGGAACGTGTGCTGTTTGCATTTTTGTCTAGTGTTACTGTATTTAAAACAGATAAGGTTACATTACACTGCCTGTTGCTTATGCTAACGTTAAGAGACACCCTTCCAGTGACGACAAAGCAATTTTTAGCCGGTAGGCTTTTGTTTCAAAGACTCTCCAGAGTAGGACGAGGGAAAGTTGATCAGGTGATTGTAACGTTAGATGCCTGAATCATAGACTGTATATACTAGGGTTTCCATGGCCTGTCCCCGGCTGGAGATGTCTCTGGAAATGCCCCCGTTTTTAACAGAGAGTGAGATCATATTTTACGTGGCAAGAAAGACCGAGCAGCAGAGCCGACTAGTTGATGTCTTAATTGCGTTGTGCTTGTTTTGGCCGACAGGGTCTGCTCCCTGCATACACAAAAGCTTATATTTATAGATAAATAACATTGGATATTTTAATCCACCGATGTGGAAATGTCCCCGGTTTTAATTTCAGAAATCTGGTCACCTTAGTATATACTGCAGGAACATAATCTAGCTGAAATGTCATCTTTCTGTCTGTTTCAATACTTAAAAATCACCCCGGGGGCATTACAATGGTCGGTAATATTTCATCTACCGTTTCGCAATATAACGTTCAATGTTCTTGCAATTAAAGTGCTCAGCGAACTCTGACGGCTTGAAATCGACGATGTCTCCGTTCATTTTTGCTCACGGATTTCCTGCCAACATGGAGGTGTCAACAAAATGAGTCATGTGACGTCCGGAGCTCTATTGGCCCTGTCCGGACACACACACGGTCTGGCGCACTCTCCGGTCTCTTCTCTGGGATTGTATTTGCCGATCGCCACTGAAGTGTAAGTAATTTATACATATTTAAGAGTCTACATGCGAGATGTCACGTGTAATGTGTCAAGTGACTTTGTTAAGAGAAAGCAGTGAGGACACTTGGGTGACAATTTTGAGGCAATTATTTTGAAGTTGTTGAAGTATGTCATCTTATTATGAAGGACGGGAGGACGGTCCTGGATGTGTTAACAGCATCCAGGACTTAATAACACAGAAAAAACAGCAGCGCCTGGTGTTTACAGCGAGGAGACAGGGGCGTCCGAGTCGGGCTGTGGGCAGCGCACAGCTAACTTTTTGCCGACTGATAAAAGACAAAGCTAAAGTAAGCAATTAAAGCAACATTTGGTTAGAAAGGTAAGAAGTTTGACTTGACAGTTTTACACTATTACTCATCCGTTATACCCACAATTTGAATTGCTCCCCTCAGGAAGGAGCTTTAGACTGCCACAAGCCACTAAAACTGTCTACAAGAAATCATTTGTCCCAAGAGCAGTTAAATTATTAAATACATAGCAAAATGCACTGCCCCCCCCCTTTACCCCCCTTGCTGATTTTGCACATTTGTCTTATGTTTACATATTACCTACTTTTGTAACAAGCCTATCAAACATGATTGCATATGAATGAACTTTCACAGTGTTTTTACTGGGGTTTTTTTGTTTTTACTGTTGTCTGACTCGTAATTCATGTTGTTTGTGGACGATAAAGTTCTAACAAACTATTAAATTAACTGAAAAACATTACACACTCGTTTATATTCGTAGTTAAAGTGACATTTTGATAGAATGCTAGCCAAAGACGATCTAACGCAATTTGCTATAAATCTAATAGCGGTGATGTGCGCAGCAGACACTGAGGTAAGCTGGGTATAACTGCTGCTTTTGTGTGTACATACTTTATTCTGTTCAGTTGTCTTACTTAATAAGATTTGCTCTCAGTATGTGCTTCAGAGTTTGTTTTTTTCTTTTCTTCTGGAGGGTTGATTCAACCCAGTCTAATAACTCTCATACTCGAAGAACTACAAGAGAGGAGAGGCAAGGAAGCAGAGATGCTTAAATGTGTTTCCATTTGAAGGGCTAATGGCTGAAGTGCTTGTTACCGACAGAGTGGAGAGTTGTGCTGGAAGATGGCTATTACAGAAACAGGGAAATCTGGAGGACAGATGTGTACGGGCAGAAACGCAGACACTCTGAGTAGGTCTCTCATGTTTACTTTAGTTATCTCCAATTTACCAGGCATCTGTCTGCATGTACATTCCCCTCACAGAGCCTGTATATTACTGACATTAAAATAACATTTATTTACTCTATATTTATGTATGAATGCAGAGAGGGTGGACGCAATAACAACTACACCTATACGATCCAATAAAATCCAAAATAACAACTCTGCAGTAAATCGTTACGATTTACAATGTCAAGTTTTGGGGTTCTTTCGGCATTTTAAGGTTTAAGTTTTAAAGGGTGACGCCACGGGTAAAAAAAAATGTAACTAATCGATATTTCCATGAAACTTCCCCAGTTGATTACTTACAGTAAGACATTTGTTTTGTATTACAGGTTTTCTTAAATGTGATGTTTAAATATGCAAATGAGGCATTATCTTATTAAATATTTGCTACTTTGCATACATTTCCAGAACAGAAATCTAAACACTGGATAAAGCCAGGTTTAATATTGTTTCATTTTGTTGAGTCAAAGGTTTTTACAGAGGGAATTTTGGATATTTCTTTGTATCACTCCATAAATCAGAAAACACTGTCAAGTTGTGTCAACAGCCATAAAAAAAAAAACCCAATATTGCCATGTTTTTAGGATATAAATGCTCTATAAATCAGTCTATGAATGAGCAGACTCCTCTGTAAAATCATTCAGAATATAAATAGGAATGAAAGTGGAAAGTTTGATGTAAGTGTTGCTGAAGTGGAGATTTCTGGCTTAGAGTTTGAGAAAAAAAACTCATTTTCAGATTGTAAAATTCCATACATTTTGCAAGGCACTAAAGATGAATAGAGTAAAAATGTTAAACTTAACCAGTTAATTACTTACATTAAGACAATTATTGTTTTTGCACAAGTAATGTTATGTTTAAATATACAAATTAAACTTTTGCTGATCTGCAGACGCAAAGTGTAGTAAAATAAACACCTACATGTGTATTTTAGATGTTTTCTTTCCACTAATCTGAAAGAAGCCATGTTATAAAAGCAAAATCGCCCAAAATCTCAAAATAGACCCGTGCATGAAAAACAATGTTTTTGCCTGTAATGCCTCACTCATTTCAAAGTGTTCCTGTTACATTTTGTCGCCATATTCTAAAAACAAACGCATGAACGCGTGACTTTTTCACCGTTTCAGATTCTCTCCGACTGCTCTGTCTATACAATTACCCATATTCAGTTCTCACATCATCTGCAACTACAGGCATATCAAATCCCAGCCAGTTGGAGACAGCATTTCCTTATAAAGGAAAAGCCTGCGAGGGATAGCTTGATATAGCTGTGCCTCCCTCACTAAGTAGAAACATCAAACATGGGTTTTCGGTCTTCTTATAATGAGCTGTCTTCAGCTGTCAAGTGGTGGCGGGTGGTTGTAACCGGCTTTCCATGCAATGAAAAACTGACTGCTGTTCCTGCCTTCAGAAAAGCAGGCCATTTGAATAATGTAGAGCAACAGTAAATAGCATTCAGCCTGCAGCCAAAAACCACATTGTACTGTATCTCCACAGAATTAGCTACTGTAACTTTTGATGCGATCTTACTGACAGCACGTAGAGAAACATAGCCGTGAAATATTTCCGTTGGAAACAAAAATAATGTACTGAATGTTCTCCCGCTGATGTACGAGTCAAATGGCAATACTTTAAGTAATTCAATAGCGCACCAGAGCATACACACGGCAACGGCAAACTGGGAAAACACGCAGCCATTCCCTCTGTATCAATCAGCTGAATGACATGCTGCCTTGTGTGAGTGTCAACAGATCCTGTTTGGGGACTTGAGAGCAAAAACACAACAGGTGAGAGCAATTCAGCAGCTGTCAACACAGTCCAGAATATAATCAGTCTATGAACGGAGCCGCAACAGGCGACAATCCATTAGCTTTCTGTTTTGTACTTTTACCAGCCAACTTCACTTGAAGTCTGCGGGCTGCTGCGTGTGCGCACGTGCGCGCGTGCGCGTGCATGTGTGTGTGCGTGCGAGGCAGCGTGTACAGTCAGGAAGCTGAATACTGGCTTGTGGTTTGCATAAGTCATGATGTTTGATTGAGAAATGTTGAAGCACATACTGTAGAATTAAGTAATGTGTTGTGTTTCCATGGAAGAGGTTTCTGAGAAGCAGTTATTGAGAAACTATCACAACAGCAGCATTGCGCCAGCCTGGTTTGCCACTGCATAATAAAAAACAGACGAAAAGACAAAGCTAGTGCTGCGTTATTGTGTCATTTGTTGATTCAATTCATCTTTTAGTCTAAAGAGAGTCAGAAAAGAGACTTCATACTATTTATTTTTGTCCAACAAACAGTCCAAAACTCAGAACTATTCAATTCACAATAGGGCTGAGTAATATACTGATATTATATCAATATCTTGATGTGAGAGTCGTCTTAGATTTTAGATATTGTAATACAGCATAAGTCTTTTCCTGGTTTTAAAGGCTGCATTACAGAAAAGTGACGTCATTTTCTGAACTTACCAGCTGTTCTATTGTTTGCCTTTATCCACTGAGTCATTATATCCACATTACTGAGGATTATTCATTAAATGTCTCATTGTGGAAATATGTTGTGAAAGCACCAATAATCAACCCTACAATATCGTCACATTGTGATATTTGATTTTTTTTCCATATCACCCAGCCTTAATTCACAATCACATAAAATGGCATTTCTACTAATCAATTGGTCGATTGACAGATAATTAATCTGCATCTGTTTTGATAGTCGATAAATCCTTTAAGTTATTAGACTTCTCAGATGTGAGTATTTGCTAGTTTTATGTCATATCATGAAAGTAAATTAAATATCTTTGGGTTTGGACAAAACAAGAAACTTAAAGGACTTTAACTATTGTATGACTGAATGATGAATGATATGATGTGCTTGTATTTTATAAAGCAATGAAAATAGGAGAAAATAACTGACAAAATATCATTAGTTGCAGCATACATTTTTGCTTAAAAAACTTAAGGGGGCCATATTATGCTAATTTTCTGGTTTTTACTTCTACTTTTTACATGCTTTAATATTAAAAAACACTTTATTTTTCTGATATTATCTGTCTGAATATACACATCTCTGTCTGAAACGCTCCATTTTTGCGTGTGTCTCTTTAAGCCCCCCCCTCCTTAAAAAAGCCCAGTCTGCTCTGATTGGTCGGCATTTCTGGGTCTTCCGCATCTGCGCTCTGCACCGTCATTACAGCCGGGGGAAAGACTGTGACGGCACTGTCGCGCCACTTTCTACCTTTAATATAGTTGTGACATCACAACTTCACAGACGTCCTGACCGCTCGTTTAAAGGCACAGTTTCTGAATACGCGCTGTGTGCATTTCTCCGTGGATTGAGCGTTTTGATATTTGCATAACGCCTAGACCTGCTTTATAATCAAAAACAAACATGGTATCTTGGGCCCTTTAAATGCTTCATCCATGACTAAAATTGTTGTTGACTCATTCTCTGTAAAAATCCATTGATCGACTAATTGTTTCTGCTCTAGCCATAACAAAGATGAATCATTGCAGCAGCATTCATCAGCATTGCATGGGTCTTCTCCTCACTACTTGGGTTTTGGGTTTCCTGTAAATGCCGCCCGTCCACACTGTCCTGTCACTCCCAGTTAGGCAGCTGATAGTTAAGCAAAGCGGCAGACGCAGCCAGCAGGCCACTTGATAATATAGGTCAGAGGACTGCAAGCCCCCAGCCAAGAGGTGACACTCCACATCAGCAACATACCAAACAGCCTTGGTGTCATTCCACTGACACTTCCTACACACATGCATTTAGAGCATTTATACACTAAACATCTTAATGCGTTGCCAGAATTTTACCTCCGGTGCGTCAATAAACGCGCCTACTCTCTAACGGCTTGTTTTATGATTGAGTTAAAATGCAAGGTGTCACATTAACAGCTGAATGTTACATTCTGTCTCCGTTCTTCTATCAATAATTCATGTTATTACTGCAGCAGCATGATATCTCCAAAAACATTACTGAGTGAATTTATTGCTATGACTGCACATAATGGACTGAAAGTGTGTGTGGGGGGAAAAAACAGACTTCTGCTGTGAAACTGTAGATAACTCTGTTCCAGCGGCGCATGACTCCGGCAATCTCATTGAAATTAAACTCGCTAAAATCCATATCATTCAATTTATATGGATGTGCAATGGTGGCAAAACAGCACATGAGGGACATTTCCCATTCTGAATTCGCTGATCCAATTAGAAACAATGCACCCCTGAAATATTCCATATCACTCCGAACAATTCCCCGGGAGAAATCCACGCCACTGTGCTCCAACAGAGACATTCCTGACTGTCAGCGTTCTGCGGCGGAGCGTCTCATCGCTCGGACAGGACTTTCAGCTCGGGAGTCGAGGGGTGCGCGCTCTTAGTGGGTGGGTGTCTTTCTATACTGTGGGTACACACGTTGACACGCACACACACAGTACTCCTGTCATGCTGGGAAGGTTTCAGCCTGCTGCCTCAGAGAGGTCAGCGCTGGAATTCCTCAGGCCAAAGGAGATTAGTAATTGAGTAATGGACATGGTGACATGGACAATGAGGAGACAGAGAGGGAGAGACAGAGCAGGAGAAGGAGAGAGAGAGAGAGAGAGAGAGAACGAAGGTATGAAACACAATATGAGTTCATTATCTATCTCTCCTCCCCATGACTGACCTTGGCTTCGGTGTCCCAAAACAAACTTATCTAGGAATTAAAAAAAAGGGCGCTCTGGGGAGAACGCCAGGGACAATTGAATTAGATGATGTTTTTTTTTTTCGAGACTTGCCTCAAGACGAGAAAGAGTTCAAGGTGCAATGTTTAAAAAGGTGAGAATTATTGTACGTAATGTTCTGCCGCTTTAATGCATGCAGTTTATTCATATGCATAAACGTTGCTGTAATACCTGCAGGGGTACTGAACTCATCTTTTATTCACTGATTCCATTAAGAGATTGCTCTTACATGAGCCTGGGTGATATATGAACTGAGCATTCTTACGCAGGTAAAGCGACAGAGGAGAGAGAAAAAAAAAAAATAGCAAGATAACGGGAGTTTTCAAAGGCTTTCTGAAAGTGGGTGAGGCATCCATCATGTAAGGTGACACCATGAAAAAAAAAGCTGCGTCAGCTCCCTTGATTCACAGCAGCTTTGTACTCTTGTATTTTAACAAATGCACACACACACACACACAAGGAGACAAAAAACAGGGTTCCTACAGCTTTTTCAGAGTAAAATATAAACACTTTCCAACCTAAACCAAAAATGTCCAGGACATGGGAATTACAAGAGCCACGACCGTGAAAATTAAGTTTTTAACCATGTTAACATGTTTTTCTGTGTGTTACAAGACATAATCACGAGGGAAATGACAGAATTTCTGCCCTGAAATTGCAGTGTACCAACAACAGTCTCAAAAAGACAGGTTTTATGACATATGTACCCAGGAACCAATAAAATCTAGAATAACTATGGCAGCAGTGGTGGGCGGGGCTTGAGGCCAGATGCAGAATTTCTTAACGAGTAATAAGAGTAGATGTGCTTCCAGCACCTTTTCAGCGTTTTTTTTTTTTTACTTTTTTGTGGGAAAACCATGTTAAACTAAATATTAATCATAGCAGAGTATTTTTTGCATTATTTAAAACATGTCTGGAGGAGCACTTTATGTGAACAAAATGATCAGATTATGCCGAAGAATATTTGCATTAGAAAAGTTTAGCGCTCATGGCAACTCATTCAGTTCTTTTACTCTCTCATTTAGGGTTCGGGTCTGCTCCGCATCTGGTGTGAGACGCCAGGAGACCACAAACAAACATGACATTTCAAATATTAAAAGATCTTTGGTTTACATGAGTGACCGTGTCGATGAAAGGAGTATATTGGAATTCGAGCATATTCTTAACCTTGAGAACATAACGGTTAAAATTAAGCATTTTCCAAACTTTCAAGACTTTGTACAAACGCTGAAAAAAAAAAACAGACGGAGTGCATGATGATACCACATGCTCCATCTAAGAAACCACAGTTAAGAATGAGAAATATTGGCTTTGAGTATTAAGCAAGAGCTTCTCATCTGTGGCTGTATTCTCCTCAAAAGGTTATAATAACGATCCGCTGTAGCTGGGGGCACTGGAGTCATGCATCAAGGCAAATGTTTGCCTGTTCAAGTGGTTAGTCAATGACAAAGTGGAAAAAACCGAGCTAAAGAGCACCAAAAGTCTCTTGTGTGTTGACAAACGGGCCGCTGCCGCTGTAACGTATCATTACTTAGGCTGCGAAGACACAAAACAGTTTGGTGAGAAGAATCAGGAGATTGCGAAGGACGAGAATGACAACTCTGAACTTAACCAATGGGAAATGTTAGTGGAGGTTTTTTTTTTATAGCCTTTGAAGTCTGGGGTATTCAGTTTTAAAGGTTTTAAATTACACTATCCTAAAAAGCTGGTAATAATTTACATGCTATTTCAGCAATGGTGAGGAATTCACTGGAGGGCAGTGTTCAGAGTTAATGACTTGTTCTGCGGCAGGAGGAGGCACACATGCGCGCACGCTACACGTGCACGATAAAAGCATAAAAGCCCCCACCCCTCCTCTAAATTCCTACCATTGTTGTGTGAATGGGGAGATTTGGTATAATGCACAGACCGGCCAATACAAGGCGGCAGTATGGATGTTCGAAGAAAAAAAAAATCACTGTAAAAATGCGCCGTGTCACATTTACACTCGAGTCATTCAGCAGAACGACCTTATCCATCAAAATGCTGGTCGCATATCTAAGCCACTTACACTTAACTCAACTAGCATCCCAGATGCCTGAATTACCCATTCAGGGTTTTTCCCTTAGGAAAAATCAAAGAAGCAGCAAATGAATACAATCTAATTTCCCTACAAGCTGGCTTTCCAAGCACTGAAACACATGCATGGACTACTGCCATGTACTGAAGAAATGGCTCTGGACGCATGCCAAAGTGTTTTCCACAGCAATCAATACTGGCCTACTGCTGCAGTCCCCAGCCTGTCAGTGTGTGTGTGTGTGTGTGTGTGTGTGTGTGTGTGTGTGTGTGTGTGCGTGTGTGCGCGTGTGTGCGTGCGTGTGTGTGCCAAAGCCTTGTCAGCTAGAGGGACAGAATAGAGGAGAAGAGAGGTCAGATGAAATCAGAGGTGATGATAATAGCACATTAATATAACATGATCCAGAAATATTCTCTGCGGTTGTGAATTCCCATTAAGCGCGCCTTGCTGTATTTGCACTAAAGTGGGATATATAGTATAAGATAAGCATAAGCAATTAACCGCCTGAAGCAGAGTATACAATAAGTGGGTGTTGTGTGCGTGCGCGTGGTGAGCTGTTATCTACAACAGCTCTCTCCTGAAATGTGGGCTCCAAAAACAGAAAAGTATTACAGCAGCAGAGCAGAGGCAGGCCATTCGTGAGTGAGAAGAAATAATGTGTCACTCAATGAGTTTTAAAACACATGTGACTGTTTAGTCAGTGGCAGTTTGCAGGCAGACAAATAGAGCAGAGGCCCCAATAGAGGGTTTGTCATAATGGGTGAGCAACTCGACACAAAGCCTGTTTAAAGAGCAAGCAGAGCTCAACTGGTGGGGGTAAACACTGCTTGTCAGACAGAGATACAATGGAAAAAAAAATAGAGCTTCCTCCACATATGGACTTAATAATTAACCCAGAATAAACAGATTAATAAATTTTCTCTGGATCTGCTCGTGAACTATCCGGCAAACACGGGCGCAGAGAAGCTGGGTTTATTCAATGAATCATTATTTCTATTTCCAGCCAAAGCTGCCTGGATTTTAAAGCTGGCTGCGTTTAAAAAGGAATTGACCTCCAACCCTGTGACAGAAGAAAAACAAGCACAGTAGGTCATGGGTTGGTTCCTCTTGTCACCGCACAGCGCAGCAGAAAAACACGGCAAACACGGCGCAGGAGAGGCTGAGAGCAAACAAATACCTGAGAAATAACCAGGAAATTACATCATACCTCGGCGCTGAGAACACGAGTGAATCAGTAATCCAACTCCAGTGAGCTGGTTCAATATAAGGCTGTTGTGATGTCTTGGGGGGGGAAAAAAAAAAAAAAAAAAGTTGTGCCTTTCCTGTTGGTATTTGGAGGATATTGTGCTCCAGGCTTAAGATAATACCGTATGAGGCGTGATCTCGAAACGAAAAAGGAGCAACACAGAGATGGTTGTTTACATGTCAGATGTCAAACCGTTTCTGTTTTATGTTGCGTGAAAAATATTCAACAGTAAATCTAAGAATAAACGTCATGAGCCTCGATGACACCGAGTTGTGGCTTTACCTCATGATGTGCTCTTTTAGCAGTGAAACCTTGTGAAAACAACACACTTCCTGAGAGCTGCACGTTATCACATTCATATCTGTATGAGTCACTCTGCTAATTTGAACTCCTGATTTTCAGATAAGTCAATTACAGATTCACAGAATAACTTCACAGGCATTAATCTGTCTTTATACGCTACCAGAGTCCTGAAGAAAAATGACTAATGTGAGGTTTACAAACTCCACTTCTCAGTGTAGCTAAAAATTCACTCTTCTCACAGTGTTTACGTTTTAGAAACAAATACTCTTTTCACACGTACATCACTTGTGCAGGCGCAGAATTTTAACAGCCAATGGATTTTAATATCACAGCTTTTTTTTTGTGTGAGGCTGGTTTACCCTTCCTGTTTGTTTTTTGGATTATGGGTTGCATCTGTAAGCGCTCCTAGCTGACTCACACAGTGCAGATTAGTGTTATGGGGCAAAGTCAGCGAGAATCTGAATGGGCTCAGCGAAGGTCATAAACTGACTTGAAGTTGTCAGGGCAATTTCCACTGTGTAATATACAGTAAGTAGTCCGATTTGCTGAGAGCAGGAGATTTGACGAGCCCTTTAATTGAGGTCAGCCTGCAGGCAAGCACCTACATTTCACTTAAACATATCATCCTCAAATTATATTAGTTCATAGTCTAGTCTTATTCTATAAGCAGACTGCAACTTCAAAGTCTCTGGTGCTTGCAGGATTGTGTGCTGCGATGCAAGTTGCTGCATAATTCATGCCGGGAAATAGCTTTTATTCCTCTTGTACTCTGTTATCAAATACACAAACTACAGCAGATGCTTTTTTTCCTCTTGAATCATTCTGTGTTGATTCTTTGAGATCTGATTTGCATTGGCATTGCAGCCCTTCTGGTAGTTAATATAATATTTTCCAGATATACCCAATGGAGTGGAATGTAAGCACTTTGCAATGCAAATAAGTCTTTGGGTATAAGGGGCGGAGCTGACATGTCGTTGCGCAAGTGTGGCCTCAAGATCGGCGATGCATGCACTCAAAGTAATTACTAAATAATTGCAGCGTGTTAAAGGCTAAAGCGAGAGGGCTTCAGGAGATGATACCCGTTCATAGAAGGATTTCTGCCACAAAGATGATAGCTTGTCTGAGCGGCAGCCCATAAATAGCCACCTTTCTCATGAAAGGGAAATGTGATAGCCACTCTATTACTCAAGAGGAAAGAATGTAAGTAAACCATCAGCGGAAGAGTCGAGTACAAACACGGCTTTGTCCTTCCCCATAAACAATATAACAGCAGCAGAGAATAATTTCCATCCAGCCGCAAGTGATCAAAAGCAGAGAGTAGTAATTAAAGTGCTGTTGTCGCTGGTTGAGGAATATCAGAGAGAAAACAACACAGCATTTGTTTTACAGCCCGGTGAGAAAAAAAAACTCTCGGTATCAGAGTAATGCCACTGAGCGCAGCCATGTAACCGGATCACAAGCGCCACATATGGCCACAGTCAATCATAACTATTGCTTTTCTGTGCCAACAACAGCGTAATGTAACACAGAGGCGTTTTAAGTGCTGCCTCGAATGTGAGCTGACAATATCACATTGTTGGGGAGGATGGAAATGTCCACATGGAAAATTATGCAAAGCGTGGAGAGTAGTTAAAACGTGTCGGCGCTGGCTGTGCTGTGCCACGCTTTATGACTCTGCTCTGCCTCATTCAACATCAGGCGGCATTACAAAATATCTAATAACTATCGTAGTGAACGATCTGAGCCAGGTTTGACCCCATGCATTCATTGCCGTTTCGCAATTTCCGCCCATATGTCAGTATTTGACACGCTTTTACCAAGAAATGAAATGACAGAGCCTAGGCGCAGGATTGTTGCGGATTTTCCCCTTTATAACACAATTAACCCCATAGAGCGCAGCGGCAGCCTTATTGAGCGCAGCTGGACAAGTGCACATTCAGCATGTTGACACCACAATAGGCAAATAGGCTAAAGTAAAACTGGAGAACAAACGCCGCTGCAGGTCAATCATTTAACTGCATCAATGTCAGTATTGATGCATTATGAATGTCTGCCACCGGAGACTAAACATCCACTGCCAACTCCTAATGCAGTAAAGATGCTGGTTAATAAAAAATGCTCGCGAACACAGAGCGTAAACACGATGAAAACACCAATCATTCACAGTTATTCATCAGGCGATTAATATGCCTACCTCTCCATGGGTGACTGTCCGTCCCTGGGGAGTATCCTCGGGTAGAAAATAAAGTTTGGAGCTTGATAAAAGTTGCTTGCTTGTTCTTTCTTCCCAGAGAAGCTGAAGCTCCGCTATGCAAATAGGATCCTCCGGTTTACATCTGACGAAGAAAAAGTCTCCGAGAGACAGAATCCTCGGTTTGCCGTCCCGGTGAAATTTAAAGGCTTTATAGAATATATATGGTCCATGTAAACCGCAAGACGAGCCCACCCACTGTAGAGGAAACACACAAATGGAGAAATTAATGAATGGCTTATCAACTCATTTGAGAAACAAATCATAGCTTCAAACATTTCAAACATCTCGTGCGTAATTACGCACGATTAGCAAATATCACATTAGGATATGGCAGTTTTCTGCACACAATTAGTACCGTGTAACTATTTTTAGATGTTCAACATATGACACAGATGTGGTCATACTAAATGCAATGTGTCAAACTTTTGTGGATTAAGCACGTGAGTACAGTTTACAGTATGTGGCGATTAGCGCAATGCGAAAATAAAATAAATAGACGGTTGATAACAAACGTTACCTTCAGTGAGTTCGGCTCCATCTCGACGTTATGAATTGATTAAACTCAACACGCTCTCCAAACTTGCTGGCTTGAATGGATCGCCGAAGGTCCTGCAAGGGGCACATTTCTGTAGAGTTTAAAACATCGTGTTTTAGTCGATTAAGAGTCGTGGAAAAATCTGCTTTATAGTAAATGCACTGCATTAAATATTGGGTAAGTCAGAGTATTCATTTATTGTTGCAAATCTGTGATAGTTCTTTTTTGGCGAATTTCTATTAGGCATTGTCGCGTGTTTAGACAAAATATTAACACATAACTATAAATATAGCAATAATTTTCAATAATTAGTAGATAGTAGTTGTATTTAACATGACAATATTTAATTTTTGGTTAACTATCTGCTTGTAAAAGCTTAATTTGTGCCAATATACTGTGTTTATGTGCTGTTCTGAGACCGTGCGTCTTCCAGGACTTCTGTAAAAGACGTTCACTATGAAAGCACATTTCTCACAGTAATGACACTGAGGCGCTTGCTGTGGATGCCTTCAAGAAACAATGTTACATGAAAGTTAATAGGGCTATCAAATGATTCCTCAAAAGGCAATGTGGGACCCGTGAGGTGCCGGCTCTGCTTTGAGCGGGACTTGCTATGCGTTATGGCTCAGGCGCGCGCGGGTTGGCGTGAATGCTGATAATAATGCCCTTTATATATATTTTTTGAGGCGAGCATGAAAAAGACAAAAAAAAAAAAAAATTGGCCGAGTTGGAAAGCGGGGCGTCACGAGACAGAATTCACGAGGCGGTCCATTATGCAGACATAAATCATCTTAAAAGGCTGCTCTGACCTTGTGAAGACAGCGGGATATATTTGACACGGGTTAACACATTTGCACGATCAAAGCCTCTTATATAATTATGTTGATGAATATCTATTAGCCTCTCATAAATACCGGTATTACAAAGGCATTAGGAGACCAATATAAAACTGTGAATTATTAATTAGAGCTATGATATACGAAGTTACACAAACTTCACGGTTTCTATTTACATGTGTGGACTCATTGTCCTCCGCTGCTGAATGTGTCAGCTGGATTTTATCGGCTGTCTGGAATTATTAATGTGTTGAGAAGTACCGGCTCGGTCCACAGCGCTGTGCTGTTTCTCTGTCATCCACCCTTTGCCCTGCATTTATCCACCACACATCACAGAGCATGCAACAGCGACATATAGGCCTTCTTCTGACACCAGCTATTTCAAGTACAGTATTACGCAATGCGCTTTTTTTCCTGAAATGACGGGCAGAGCATACAGGCGCATTGATTCACATCCAGTAAAGTGTTTTCCTGTCTGCCAAACGGACATGTTTTTCCTATTCTGGTTCTTCTGCTGTTATGAATGGCTGCCTGATAGTTATCTTAAAGACAAACAGTGGCACCCAGGCTCATAGATAATGACTTGTACCTATTTTATCAATGGTGTTCAGTAGATCATTATAATATTGAACATTTGGGAACATCATAATTTCAGCTTCTCCTCACTGCCCTCTATTCAAAGCAGCAGCAGCAGAACATGATGTATTAATACTAAAATAGCTGAGGCAATGTTCTGTGACACTCAGATATTTTAAGTAGCAGTTTAGTGCATCAGTTTGGAGTAAAACGGTGGATTACACAGAGGCTCATTGTCTTACGTGCGGCTGCAGCAGCGTTGAGATCCTGCAGTGAATCTAATATAAACCACGGCTCTTAGTGTTATCTTTCCTGATTTCTCTCCCAGCCATTCCAGTGGGCTGAATCAATGGGGTTGCATTGTTAATGGCAGCCACTATAATGAAGTCCCTGGTTAATCAATGGCACCACTAGAGCTCTTATCTGGCAATTGCAAGTGTTTGCTTGTCAACAGCCAGAGAGCCCAGCAGCGACTGCAACGCTGTGATGCAGATATTGATGTGGGTTGGTGTGAATTAAGCTTCATGTTGAGAAATCTCTATCAGAAAAATAAATAAAGAGAGAGGTATTGGACAAAATGCGATGATATAATGTCATAATATTAGAAGCATGTTAAAGCTGAGCGGCAGGTAGAACATGCTGTGTAATACACACGCTCAGTATAAAAATCTAAATTTACAATCTCATCTGCTGCTCGTTATCTCAACATGTCTTTGTGATTAGATAAGATTTAATAAAGGAAATCAATTATATAAATTTACATGGTTTAACCTCGTGAGTGAACTTGAAACATGAAAAGAGTGAATGGATGGAAATAAGTAGTTTGAGGAATACACTGTAAGCACATTGAAAAGTTTAACATGAATTTCAGGCACACTGATAAGAGCTCAAATCCCCTTCAAGAGTACAACCAGTGAAAAGCAAGTTTTTAATCATGTTAGCATGTCTATATGGTGTTTTTTTTATTTGCTACAAGATATATCATGAGTGAAATAAGCAGTTAACACCACGGCTGAGAATTTCTGCCATGAAACTGCAGTGTGTGCCAACAAGTCTCAAAAGCATGGATTCAAAAAGCCAGGTTTTATGACATCATATGTCTAAGGAACCAATCAAGTCACTTGCCCCAGCCACAAGTGACTTGATGGTACCGGTGGTGGGCGGGGCTTGAGGCCAGATCCAGAATTTCTTAATGAGGGAGACGAGTAGATGTGCTTCCAGCCCCTTTTCAGAGTTTTGGGGGATTTTTTACTTTTTTGTGGGAAAACCATGTTTAACAAAATATTTATCACAGCAGAGTATTTTTTTTACATACTTTTTAAATTTGGAAGAGGAGCACTTTGTATTAAGTAATTAAGTATTTGTGCAATAAAGCAATACATTCCAGTTTGTGGTTTTGAAGCTACTGTTGGGACAAAAACGTTGTCAAGCAGAGTATTTTGTATCCCCTGCACCCTTTTTCAACCTCCCAACATCAAGAAGACTCCTCTTGATTTCACGCTAGTGGCTGGTTATGCTAGATGTGAGGGACAGACGTATATAACGTCAGACGCACTGACAGATTTACCACCGCGAGGATCACTGCATCTGCTGGGTTAACAGTGGAGCAGATAAAACAGAATGCTGGGACCTGGAGTTTTGGATTTAAGTTTAGAATTTGACAAAACTAAATGAAGATAGGTTCCTGAAAAGTTACACCGGACAAAAATGTGTATGCAATTGTTTTTGTGTTTGCGTGTGCATAAACGAGAAAAAGAACAAAAGAGCAAAAAAAAACACAGGGAGGCGGGCTGACACAGATATACTGTAGGCAAAACAACGGACATGCAGGCAATGAGAGAGACAGAAGACAGAATGTGGGTCACCCTTTCCTACTGAGCTCACCGGGCTGGCATGACCCACTGCTGGAGGTCCCTACATGCAGAACAGACATGGCTTTAATAGGCCCCACACGGGCCAAACTAAACTAAACTGTTATGTTATTATGAATCCAAATAAAATAAAATAAAAACATTGGAAATCTGTACCATTGGGCATATAAAGACATTAATTTGGCAGCTGCTTTAAAATGTTTGCACATTTTTACATTAAAATATATGCATATATCCATTCTCCAAAAGATGCTCCTGGTGTATGCTTTATCAGAGAAGACTACTCTCAAATGTTAAAAAAGAAGCACCGTTGATTTTTCTCAACAAACAATTCACGGAAAGGAGGAAGCTAGATGTTCTATTCCCACAAAAACAACACAAAAGAAAGACAAACAAAGTGCTGCTGGATTATGCAACTCTATGAACTATGGGATCAGACAGATCAACCTTACAGGGATCTGAAACAGCTGTTTTTAAGATCTGGTAGGACTGTTGGACAAAAGAGGTTCAAAAATCCAAACCAAGCACATCTTGCAACTGCAATGCAATGCAACTGTACAGTCTGTATGTGCAAGAGGTTTCGCCATGACTGGTACTGACGATTGACAGACACTACAGCTGCTAAAAGGTGAAAAGGGCAAATCCCCCCCTCCCCCGCCTCCTTCATGAGACTTCAGTTGTTAAACTATAGACCTTCCGCTGCTACTGAAATAATGTGCAACTCTAGGAAGCACTTTTTCTACACAGAACAAGACCAAACACCTAAATCCAACCAACACCTACAATGCTATGGGACTATGTCATTTTACTGCGTCTTCCAAAACAAAGCAGCGCTGCAACAATCTAACCATATTCTGTGCTGACACCACTATGGTTAACAATGTGGTTTGGGTTAAAATTACAACTTCGTCAAAGTTAGGGGACCTTCGTCATCACGGTTACGTTGGTTAAGGTCAGGGAATGATCGTGGTTATGGTAACAAGAAACTAAATGTTGGGAAATGAACAGTTTGGTTTGCCCATAGTTCCACTTTGACCTCCTCCCTCTGCGTACTTTGTCGCTCTATAATGTCACACCATTTTCGTCCTATGCTCCTGACAGAGCAAATAAATTCTAAGGTCGCTAGAGGGCGGACAGATGTTGTTTTGGGGGCATTTTCTGAAACAACCGATGCTGTTATTTTTCTTTGAAGGACAGTCGATGGCAGAACGTCCCAGACGTGTTTTCAGGATTGGCACTCTAGTTTCAGTATTGAACCTTTCAGATGCCACTGTGAGAACATCGCGCCCAAAGCCAACATTAAGGCAGAAATGATAGTTTAGTTCAATGAGACATCATGTCGTGTGCATGAAGACTTATGCTATGTAATATCCGGTGCACAAATAATATTTTAGTGTAATTTTTTGCTATAAAAGTGGCAAACTTTTGTGCAATAGCCGTGCTGGAGGGAAAAGTCCTGAATGATTTCTCCTCAGCGAACCTCTTCCACTTTCTCCACTTTTCTGCTTTAACCTCCTTTCATGAATGCCTGATTTACCAATGTTACACTTGGTTCACTGCAAACCCTCCAGGCATCCGTCTTTGGGCTGAATTTACAATGACAGTGTTTGTTCTAAATGTGGTAAAACATGATTATTTGAAAGAATTTAATGGGTTCTTGCTAAAAATGTGTTATGCTAATTAATTTAATTAGTAGCACGGTTGTCTATCACCTTGACGGGTGAAAAACGTCTGAATTCGAGAACCAAGTTTCAGTGGACCATGATCCAGGCCCCTGCTGCTGAGTGAGCGGATGTCTTGTCTCGGTCCAGTGGACCACTCGATGTCAGGTTCAGGATTAAATCCATAATCAGACACGATGTAATGAGGTTTCAAACCAGCAACCCACTGGGACAAAGTACTGTAATCCCCACCAGTGAAAGGTTGAGTAGTCATCGAATCATGTGTGTTTGTTTTAGGCTCAGCGGGAAATGGCTGAGGGTTCCAATAATGTTATTTCTCAGATTCGTTTATTGCCTCTCGAGAGGCAAATGTTAACTGTCGAGGTTCATTATAAATCTCAACTTCTTAAAGACTAGCAGTTAATAAAAGCAGTTACTATGTTAATCATATGCTTCTAGATGTCTGTCGAGGTGTGTGTCTTGAGAAACCAAGAATCAAAGACAGAGAAAAAAGGACTGAGGGAATTTGTAGATATATGTTTCTGTCTGCACATGTGCAAAACACCTCTTCAGAAAGAAGAATTAGTTCCAGTTGATGAAAAGAAGAAAGAACAAGTGAATATGAGAAAAATGATAAAGCGTTCTGCAAATAGAGCTACAGGCAGGCAGGCAGGCAGGCAGGCAGGCAGGCAGGCAGGTAGGTAGGTAGGTAGGGAAATAGATGGGAAATGGGAACTAATGTGTAGATATAATAAAACATCACAGCCCTGAGCCCTGCCTTCAATTTTGCCAGTGCAACGCACACGATTCCTCTCCAAGAGTCCATCAAAAAAAGTAATTTGCTCAGATGTTCCTGGGGAGTTAATGACGTTTATGGAGCCATTCCCATTTTAATACATTTACAGTATGACTCATTTATGATTGTGATTCAAACCATTCAATACATGATTTTTTTTTTTTTAAGTTTTTGGAACAGCATATTTCTTTCTGCAGGTTGTCATGTCGCAACAAAAGTATTTAAGATGCTCTAGATGCAGGTGACAAGAAAATGGCAAATCCTTGATGTTCAAGGAAAAAAAAAAAAGATATTAGTTTAATGATTAAAACATTACCTTTAACTACAAGTGATGGGTTGTAAAGCAGGGCTGCCGCGATGTAGAATGCAAATGTTTCATACACCCAACCACCACTCTGACCTCCCCGAATTTCAGACTACTTCCTGCATTGGTGCTAAAAGTTTTCACTGAATGTTAACTGCTAATGCAGAATAGTCGAATATGACTGTCAATTAGAGAAAAACTAGAAAAATGAGCACAGACTTAGGACTCAGTGAACGCTTGCAAAGACAAATGTCAGATCACATACTCTATAACCAGCCAACGTCCAGTTGTCATCAGTCTACAAAT